>JAHBCN010002641.1:0-87486 GCA_019359885.1 Listronotus oregonensis
TCACTAGATGTGAGCACTGGTGGTGGTCCGCGGCACGACCTTTGAAAAGGTTTTGAGTTTTGTCTTCTCTCACCCTACATAATCGCCACTAGCCAGATTCCGTGAGAGACCTGGCCGATCCCAATCCGCCACCCGGGGCGCGCTTGGGGGCCCCCTTGGCCTGGTCTTGGGAACAACTTTCAACCAACTGTAAGGTGTGCTGTTTTTCTATTTTTCCTCTTTAACATCTTTTTAAAGTTTTAACTCAAACAAAATTTGTTTTTTTATCTCACCTTGGCAATGATAAAATTTTTTCCTTTAGGATTTCTTTAATCTTTACTATTTTTTTTTATCTTTTTTTATTTCTGCTTGGCTTCTTTTAATGTCTTTTTGAATTTTCTCTTTTGTTGTCATGTTTCTTCTTGATTGGTCTTCATTTCCTTTTTAAGATCTTTTATGGATTCTTGACTTATCTGCACTTCACTTTTTAGGTCTTCTTCTGGTCTTGATCCTTCTCCATTTTATTTTTTTTTTTTTCATGCAATCTTAACTTGTCTTCATTTATTTTTTAGGTCTTTTGGTTTTTCTATTATTACCTTGATTATCACGTAATTTTTCAAAACTGCTGTTTGTTGTCCTGTCCCAACTGACATTTAACTATTTTTTTTAAAACCCTTTGGCTTTCCTGAGGATCTCATTCCCTTCTGATCCGCACGGATCCTTTTACATTAAAACAATTAAGCGTTGATGTGAAGTGTCCTATCTCCTTTTTAAACGTGAAAAAAATCGAAAAGTCGGAAAAAACTGGAAGAATTCTTTAATAGACTATGCAAGAAAAGTGCAAAATGAATAACTTCAGGTCCTTAGGATACTTCACAAAAGCCTCAGAATGGGGAAAACTAAGATAATTTATTTCAATAAATTATTAACTCAAATTACATAATCCCAACTTTCTGCATATCTATAAACAAACCAAAAATTTTTTAAAGTCTGTAAAAATTATTTAAATTATTTTAAAAATTATCCATTTAACTGCTTTCCTATCGTTCATAGATCTCATTACATTCTTCAATCAAAATAACCCTTTATACCCCCTAAAATGTTTTTAATGAAATCCAAATTATTTTTTTATAATATAGTCCAATAAATGAAGGAACAAGCTGAAATAATATGTCTGTAATGGATTCATGGTTGGAACAAAAGGTAAAGATATAATCTTGAAAGGTTAGTCCTAGTACTTGTTAGGTCATAAATCCATTGCACGATAAACCGACCGTGAAGGTTAACAGTTATGTTATGTTATGTTAATTTTAAATATTAGTTTATATAACAATTTATATATTATTGTAAACTTGTATATTAAATAATGTTTGTTTAAATGTTTAAATATATATAATAATTGATTTTATACACTTAAGATTAAACCCTTTTGGGTACATTTGATCCAGAGTAAGTTTATACTTTTTTCAAATTTTTTATATTAAAAATTTTTATAAAAGTCTCTTTTTTGACTTCCTTCTTCCAGATCTACAAACTAAGTACAAAAGAGTACACCAATGGGATCCCGCAGTTACATGTTGAAAAAGTCAGAAAAAGGTACCGTCCAGTGTATGGTAAATAACGCCAATATGACAAATCGTTTTTAAACATGCGGAATACTGACTCTGGAGTAGTCAATTCAAATTTCATCGGGAACAAAAAAAGCATCCAAGACAACGTTACCTATGTAAGAGTACTACTTTTATTAATATTGACAGTTGTTGTTTTTTGTTGCCATAAATGCAGCCCAAAATCGAAAACAACTTAAGAAATTTTCCAGAAGTATGTCTTCAAAACTCCCAGCAAAACCCAGCGTAGTTTGAAATTAGAACGCCTGAACAGCGTTGGACATAACCCACAGCAAGGATCAACATTCAACCCAGAACACAGACAGCAGTATAGTATGTGAGTTTATTAGTGGAAAAAGTTTTTTTTATATTTTTTATGAACATTGTGTTAAAGTCTGCTCGACGCCGCGCTCTGAGAACATTTTATTAGTCTGAAAATTATATTTTTTAATTTTATTACAATATTATGGTATTTAATTCGCTAAAAGCATATACGAGGACTCAGTTAAATTGTGGACATTATAAAAAAAGACAAAAAGAACGCCGAATAGACTTGAAGAGTAAATAATTTAATTCTAGAAGTAGGAAGTTAGAAAATAAGTTTCATAATATACAAAAAGGTCCAAAGCATCTGCTATTGAACAAACATTAAAAAATCATATTCAGATTATAATAAAGCTTTGAATCTATCCTTTTAAATCGCGTTCTCTCCTGAACGAAAGACTAAAAAGATTTGGTTGGAAAATAACCCAACTGAACAATTAAAAAATAATAGTAATACCGAGGAAATAAATATGGCGGAAAAATTTGATTTAAGAACAGCGGCATCTTTGTTACCATCTATGGATAAGCACGGAAAATAGCACTAAACAGTTAATTGACGTAATTGAGTTATATAGCAGTCTTATCGACGATAATGGGCAAACCTTATTGATTAATTACGTTTTAAAAACAAAATTAACGCAAAATGCAAAACAAGGTTAGAGAACTCGTATGGTACAGTGGAACAACTAAGTGGGGATATAAAAACCGGTTTGTTAACGAAAAAATCACTAGCAGTTTTATCGACTCAATTCATAACGCAAGACAAGACGGCGAAGTATCGACGATTACGCAAAGTTGATCGAGACACTATTGGTCGATCTAACGATAGCGCAGGTCGATAATAATACAGCCGCAATGGGAGTGTTGCGAGGGATAAACGAGAAAATTGCAGTAAACCTTTTGAAATGGACTTAGGAGTAACGAACAGGACTATAGTAAAGGCCAGGAATTACCAAAACTTAAAAGACGCAGTTTTAGCGGCTAGGGAAGGGAGCTAACAAAACAACCTCAGCCTAGTGTGTTTCACATGAAAGGCTCAAAAAACTTTAATTACAGGCCACATGGCCAGGGAAGAGGTAACAAAAATAATTATCGCCCCTTTGATAATTATAGGCTAAACCCACAGGCTAATCTAAATTACCAAAAGGGAACCAATACTAAAAACCACAGGTACACACAATGTAACCGAGGCCGCGGTCATTATCATGGCCAAGGTCGAAACAAACCGACGAACCGAGTGTATTGTGCTGACAGTAGTGCTACAAACGATAATTCAACTACAAACGATAATTCAAGTTCAAACGTAAAACAGTTTTTTCGTGACCCACGAAAACAACAAGGTATCAAGTTACAATATAAACGCCTTAAATTACATAAGTGTTAATTATAATGGAAGAATATTATTGTTTTTAATTGACTCAGGTGCATGGCATTTCTTGTATTTTTTGAGAATCTTTAATTAATAATGAAATAGTAAACACTAGAAAAAACTAAAAATACAAGGAATAGCCGGATCCACATTATCTATCGGTACCACAGAAATTAATTTTTCAATTAAGAATGAAAATTTTTCAATAAGTTTGTTGTCGTAAAAAATTTCAGATTCTCATATACAGGAGTATTAGGTGTAGATTTTCTTTCTAAATATTCAGCAATAATTAATTACGAAACATTTTCAATTTCTTTAAAAATAAGAATGGGATACAAAATGTAGTGCCACTACAATCCAAATATGATTATTATACTATTATTCCCGAGATGCGAAGTAATTAAATATTGTTACACGGATGAAAGAGATGAATGGTTGTGATGAATGATTTAATATGTGAGGAGTAATTGTAGCAACTACCTTAGTAAAACAGAAAAATAACGAAATTCCGGTACGAATAATGAATGTAAACGAACGAGAAATTAGGGTAAAAAATTTTCAGCCAAAGCTAAATAAACTAACAGATTACGATGTATGCAAGTTTGAAAAAAGTGAGATATCGGTCCAAAGGGTAGAAAAAGTGCTTAATCTGATACAGACACCTTCAGCAAATATCGAGAAAGTGACTCAATCCATAGCATTTGTGTTAATTATGCAGACATTTTTCACTTAGAGGAGGATCCTTAAAGTAACCAATCCTATCAGCAAAAAATAAGGCTAAAGAAGATGCACAACCTGTATATATCAAGCCATACAGATTACCACATGCACAAAAGAGAAATACATAAACAAATCGGCGAAATATTACGAAAAGGCATATTGAGGAAACAAGGTCGGAATGTTCACCCTTGCTAATTGTGCCGAAAAAGCAGATAGTAATGGTGTTAAGTCACATAGGGTAGTGATTGACTACAGGATGCTCAATAAAAAGTTAAGGATCACGAAAAGTTTCCATTGCCAAACATTACTGAGATTTTGGACTCCTTGTCCGGAGCAATATATTTTTCTCATTTAGACTTAGCGCAAGGATACTACCAGGTGAGTTACATCCTAAAAGCCGACCGTGACAGCATTTATGACAGAGGACAATTCCAGATGAAAAGATTGCCTATGGGTCTAAAAATTAGCCCAAATGCATTCTCCAGGCTCATGACAGTGACAATGGCTGGATTAAACTATGAATCATGCTTTGTCTACTTAGACGATCTAATTGTCTTTGGTAACTCTTTACAAAATCATAACAGGAATTTGCTAAAAGTTTTCAGAGACTCAGGAAAGCAAACTTAAAGCTTAATCCGAGAAAATGCGAGTTCTTAAAGAAGGAAATTCTCTATCTAGGACATATCATATCGGCAGATGGTGTTTCACCAGACCCAGAAAAAATTCGAGCTATTGGTCGATTATCCAGTTCAAAAACTACGGAGGAGGTAAAGCGATTTGTCGCATTTGCTAATTACTATAGGAAGTTCATTAGAATTTTGCGAAATAGCCCAACCGTTAAATAGTCTGAGTCGTAAAGGCAAAACTTTTCAGTGGACAGACGAGTGTAAACATGCATTCGAAACACTAAGGCAGGCGTTGGCAAAGCCTCCCTTGATACAATATCCAGATTTTTCAGAAGAAAACGAGTTTGTGCTCAGAACAGATGCTAGGATACGCATTAGGTGCGGTTTTGTCAAATTCAAATGACAGACCGGTCGCCTTTGCTTCCAGAACATTAAATAAGGCAGAAAGGCTTTATGCGACGGTAGAAAAAGAATTGCTCGCGATAACATGGGCAGTAAAGCATTTCAGGCCATATCTCTATGCCAGAAAGTTTAAAATTTTAACCGACCATCGTCCGTTAATTTATTTATTTAATTTGACAAATCCGTCAAGCAGATTAACGAAATTTAGGTTAATATTAGAAGAGTACGATTTACGGTGCATTATGTCAAAGGTTCGGAAAATGTGACAGCGACGCACTATCGCGTATAGTTATAGAATCTAAAGACTTAAAAGGAATGAATGAAAAAATATGTGAGAGTGTGAATGTGTTAACTAGAGCACAAGTTAGAGATAGAGCGGATTTTGTGTCAAAACCAGAACTAACCACAACTGTGGAGACAAAAGACGTACAGACCGGAGGCGATAGGCTTGATCACCCTGTTGTAGCTCGAGGTTTTAAAACGTCCCAATGACACGATTGAATTAAAAGTAGTGTCAAAACAAGTTTGCAAAACTTAAAAAATTGCAATTTTACCAGTACTGTGATAATTTTATTTACAATGTGAATTCACAAACTATGTATTTTTACCAGAACAGTCGATCCGCGTATGACTTGGGTACATCGTTGAGACATCTGGACAAATGGTGCATAGAAAATAATATTGGAAAATATATATATATATATATATATATAATATATATATATATATATATATATATATATATATATATATATATATATATATATATATATATATATATATATATTAAGAAAATGCAGAAAGTGCAGAATTTTTAAATTTACTAAGTAAATGTAAATCGCATATGTTAGAACTGACTATAAAAATAAATATAGTTCGGGATGCGGAACGTATAACAGATAAAAAATTAAGACATATAATCTTAAATGATTTTCACACGTTACCAACGGGTGGTCATGCGGTGTACAACGCATGACAACAATATAAGGAAACGATATTATTGGGCGGTCTCAAGGAACGTAAGCCACTTTGTCAAAAACTGTGATAATTGCCAAGGTATAAGCATTCAAATCCGAAGAAGGTACCAATGGTAATAACAAGTACGGCTAAATCGGCATTCGAAAAGGTTGCACTGACCTTGTAGGCCCTCTACCTGAGGATAGCCAAAATAAAAAATACATTTTGACGCTTCAGTGCGACTTAACAAAGTTTGTGGAAGGATATCCAAAGAGGATAAGGAAGCTAAAACGGTAGCAAAGGCATTTGTAGAAAATTTTATACTACGATATGGGATATCTTGTGAAATCCTAACGGACCAAGAGTTTGTGAAGTTATGTCTAACACGTTTAAAGAAGCTTGTAAACTATTAGGATCCAACAGTTAAATTCTACAGCATACCATCATGAAACGCTTGGAGGTCTGGAAAACTCACATAAACATTTGGGTGCGTATTTGCGTATGCAATTGTCGAAATATAAGAAAGTAATTGGAGCGATTGGGTATCGTATTGGTGTTTCTCATAAACAACACGGTAAACACCTCAACACGCTATACACCATACGAGCTTGTATTTGGTAAAATAAGCAAAATCCCGGCAAACCTTACTAATCAAATCGATCCTATTTATAATTTTGAGGACTACCCATTTGGTTGAAATTTAGATTCAGACTGCGTGGAACGATGCAAGAAATAACTTAATTGTTTCAAAAACTAAGCGTGTAAACTCCAATAAAAGATGCAATAGCTATAATTATAAAATCGGAGACATGGTCCTAATAGAAAACAAAAATGTAGAGAATAAATTAGCACCTTTGTTTAAAGGTCCATTTAAAATTTTAGATATTAAGAATCCCAATGTAGTTTTAAATGTAAATAATAAGCCTAAGGAGGTACATAAAAATATTATTAAACCTTATTTTTAAGTCTTAAATTGTACATAGTATATAAGATAGCAGAATGAAAAAAAAAGTTCAGAAAACATTTTTTTTCAACTTTGTGGGAAGGTGTAATGGATTCATGGTTGGAACAAAAGGCTAAAGATATAATCTTGAAAGGTTAGTCCCTAGTACTTGTTAGGTCATCAATCCATTGCACGTATCAAAGCCATTGACCGTGAAGGTTAACAGTTATGTTATGTTATGTTATGTTATTATTTAAATATTAGTTTATATAACAATACTCATATATTATTGTAAACTGTGTATATTAAATAATTTTGTTTAGTTTAAATTATATAATATATATATATATATATATATATATATATATATATATATATATATATATATATATATATATATATATATATATATATATATATATATATATATATATATATATATATATATATATATAAAAAAAATTTTTTATTAATAACTTGATTTATACACATTAAGATTAGATACATTTAGATAATTTAGATGCAGTAAGATAAGTTTATACTATTTTTCTATTTTTATATTAAAGTATGTTTTATACAAAGTCTCTTGTTTGACTTCTTGACGTGTACCAGATACTACGAACCCAAGTACAAAGAAGAGTATACCACAGTACAGTTTTCCCTTGTTTCGCAATTTTTAGGTCTTCGGGAATGCTTTCTAGCGAAAAAACGTTTATCAACATTAATGGGTGGGAAAGGGCTGAAAATGGCCCTTCAAGTTCCGAAAAATGGATTTCCCGCTAATATCTGCCAAAATATGCAAATTAAAGGATTTTTCTTTAAACAAAAAATGAAGATCGCCTCTGCATCTACAAAAATGGTAATTAAGATTTTTTCGAGAAATCGATAGTTTTCGAGATAACGGGATCCAAAAGTCCCTTCATTTCAGCTGCAGCTCTACCGCTAGAATGCCGCTATCTTCATGGATTCACTTATAAGCGGACGGACGAATTGTTCCTTTACTCCGGCAATAATGTACATTTTTTAATTATTCAAAGTTCATTGAATGGAAAAACCCCTACCTATCATTGCATATGAGTTTGGGTCCATTTTGATTTTTCTAGAATATTAAAAAAAGCGGTCAAATTTTTTTTTCACAATATTTTGAGAGTATACCAGTAATTTATTGATATTTTTTAAAAACATGGCTTGTTATTAACATTACTTTTTGATAATGAGACCTTAGCAAGTGTTTAATGATATCAGAAAATTTCCTTCACCATCTTTCTTGCGTTTTGATAAAAAATTGTTTTGCCCATCTACATTTTTAGCAATTTGGTCACATGTATCCAGTGTGAAATGTTATGGATTTTTCGACGGCCGTTTTTGCGAAAAATATTGGTGTTGCGAAAAAAATGGTAGGGACTATTTTTGTAGATTTCGAGTTAATCTTTATTTTTTGTATGAACAAAAATTCTCTAATTCGCATATTTTGGTAGATATTCGTGGAAAACTCATTTTTAGGACTTTGGGGGGCCATTTTCAGCGGGTTTCCACGTCAGAATCGTGATAAACTTTTTCTCGCTCGAAAGCATCCACGAAGACCTAAGAATTGCGCCACAAATGAAAACTGTACAGATTTATTTACAGCTTTGGGTAGATTAGGTCTTCAGTTAATGAACTAATGTGGTATTGCACAGCTTAAAAAAATGTTTTTTAGGTTTGTCTATCAGTAAACATATATCCAGCATTTGGTGCTCGGTGGCAAATAGCGACTAAATTATTTTTACTTCTTATTGGCATAACTTCGTATGTACTGTATTTTTTCTTTGAGGTTCAAAGCCATTACCCCGTTTTTTTAGGTAAGTGTTGTATATACATACATTTTAGTTCACGGCATAATCATATGATGTTATTTACTTATCATTTAATGGTAGGGGTAGGGAGGGGTAGGTTTAAAGTGAGTGGACTTATTACGCCCTCCACTGCGACCGCTCGGTCTATTGTGGCTCACACCTTTTTATATTTCTCCCAATAGGATCGGACTTCTAATGAATCCAATACCAGATTGGGAGAGAGTTCTTACATCTCCTCTTACTCGTGTCGCTACCGGACACGAGCACAATGTGTTCTGATGTGTTCTGGTGTCCCTGTCTCCTGGAGAGTATGACGAGCAGACGATTAGATCCATCATGCCCTCCTCTCCCGGTCTAGTGACTTGGGTAGCTACCAGGTCCTTGTTACAGAAACCAGATATTCTTTCTGAGGCCGCATCTCCGGCCTTACCTTATGAAAACGGTCCTATCCGCTTTCTGTTTAAAGCCAGGGAACCCTTCCTCCTATAAAGGCGATTCTGTCCGCCTTCTGTTTGGAATCAGGGATCAATTCCTAAGCACCTGTTTGTTCGGAATGGATTAGCCCTTCCCCGTGGAACAGGCGCCGGAACTTCAGGGACACATTTCGAAACGGATTCACCCATTTCGGTCGACGCACCTTTGTCTGCTTGTGACCTTGAGTGGCACCTCTCGAAACTGATCAATCCGTTTCGGTCAGCGCACCTTTGTCACTTTTTTCCTATGAAAGCGGTTCTGTCCGCTTTCTGTTTGGACCTAGGGAAGTAATAGTCCACCACGGCAGAGCCCCTCATTACCGCAGTAAGGCTAGATACTCTGAGAGGTCGCCCTGCATCTCAGAGGCACCGTTGGAGACACCTGTTTAAGGCACAGGATGTCATACACTCATCAGCACGGTATGCTAACACCTTGAGTTAAGCCTTGTGTTTATCCTAGCTTCGGATCCCGTTCCAAAAGAGTGCCCGATAACCAGCATCTCTAGCGCATGTTCCAAAAGATCCTACTGGGCCCAACCAACGACGACGACGTGTGAACACAGAGTTGGGTATTATTTAATGGTAGGGAGAGGTACTGACGCAAAATTATTAAAATTTAATTAAGTATTAAACAATATTTTAAAAATTAATTTAAATTATTAAATATTAAACAAAGGGGTTTGAAAAAAATATTATACACCCACCTCTACAAAAAACCGGCCACTAGAAGTGAAACTTTTTTCTTTTAGATAGGTTCGGAGAAATTGAGGTTTAACCGTAGTGTTTTTTAAATTTTTTTAAATATACAGGGTGTCCCAAAATATGTTATGATTCGGAATCTAATGGAAAACCCAAAAAATTTAATGACAAGTTCCCATATACTTTTTTCCTACGCGCCTTCTCTGCGGAGATACAGATACATAACGGACGAACCTGTAATTCTTTTTTTTTAATAACTTTCAAAATACTAGGCGTAATTTCATATTTTTTTAATATGATGGTTACTAGATAAGTCTTTTTAAAATGAACCCATTAAATCATATTTGGCTTATTTAGTTTGCCAGGGGCGAACTAGCTCTGACACAATAATAGCAATTTTTTTTAACACCCTGTATGATAAAGGCTTAACAATATAATTTTTGAATAGCTTTAACCTTCAACTAAAAAAAAGAATTCTTGATTGACATCGATAAAATCAACTGTTTACAAGAAATAAAATATCATGTTTGGTAATTTTTTTTACATTATACAAGGTGTTTTCTAATTGTACGTCAATATTTAAGGAGGCAATTTTTAGGTCCATTTTAAGAAAGAAACTTTATATGAACGTATGTCCTAAACGTCGTAACTTTTGAGATACAGGGTGGTAAAATTTTCAAAAATAAATCATTTATTATTAATATCTGTAACACCACTTTAGATATTTTATTGATATTTGGCATAAATGTACTATGTATCAAGAAGTCAAGAAGCATTTTTTAGTGTACTACATTTTTTTTATTTGCCACAATAGGCATGTCAAATTCTGTACGAACGCCACTGGTGAAAATAACAAAAAATGTGGTACACTAAAAAATGCCTCTTGATACATAGTACACTTATGCCAAATTTTATTAAAATGTTTAAAGTGGTATTACATATATTAATAATAAATGATTCATTTTAAAAAATTTACCACCGTGGACCTCAAAAGTTAAGACGTTTAGGACATACGTTCATATGAAATTTTCCTCTAAAAATGGACCCAAAAATTGCCTTCTTAAATATTACAATACATTTAGAAAAAAACCCTGTATAATGTAAAAAAAAATACCAAACATGATATTTTATTTCTCGTAAACACTTGATTTTATCGATGTCAACCAAGAATTCTTTTTTTTTTTAGGTGAAGTTAAAGCTATTCAAAAATAATATTGTTGAGCCTTTATCATACAGGGTGTTAAAAAAATTGCTATTAATGTGTCCGAGCAAGTCTAGTCCCTGGCAAACGAAATAAGCCAAATATGATTTAATGGGTTCATTTTAAGAAGACTTATGTAGTAACCATCATATTAAAAAAATATTAAATTACGCCTAGTATTTTAAAAGTTATTTAAACAAAAACGATTTCCAGGATCGTCCGTTATGTAGAAGTATCTGCGTAAGTGAGGGTCGTAGGAAAAAAGTTTATGGGAACTTGTCATAACATTTTTTTTTAGGTTTTTCTATTAGATTTTGAAAGATTGCTCGCCTATTTTGGGACACCCTGTATATATTTTTTTATTTTTAAAGAATAAGCACAAGACGAAAAATTTACCTTTTTTAAATACATTTTTTAAAATCACATAAAAATTATTTTCCCAAATACAAATTTAAAAACGGATAGTAGTAAGACTATTGTCAAATTTTCCTAGTTTTAAGATTTATTTTTTCTCTAACATTTAATCATTTCGTATTAAATCAAATATAAAAGGCTACTTGCATTTTATTATTTTAACTTTTTAGATCCTGATAATAAAATTATTTATACTCAAGATGTTACAGGGTACAAAGAACATTTGGCCTCAGCTATTTGCAGTTGGATACTAGTGGCAACAATATTTACCTATTTTTCTTTATTGTCCATCTCTGATTTCTGTGATATTCAATTTGTGGAACCCCAAGTTTTATTAAAGTGCGAAAAATGTATTAATACCAAAGTAAGTGTATAAAAACAAAAAAAATATATTATATCAAAAATTATGCTTGTTGTAACGATAATTTTCGAAGAAACTGTTTTGCAGTAAAATAATAAATATACCCTTAAAAGATTCAACCTGATTTTTCTGATCTTGTAATGATATCAATTGCTTGTAGTCCGGGAGGCCACCGCAAAAAACCAAGCCTATAAGAGAACCGCATGAAACATTTTTTTTATGTTAATATGAACTATAGTCAATTCAAAGCCGCACTGCTGCCTCAGCTTAGCGGGTTCAAATTGCATTTTTTTACCTTAAAAAAAAATTGTAAAAAATCGGTTTTTTAATAAAACTTGAAAACTACTAGCTTTAGGAAAAAATGGTATATAGTCAAAATTAATGGTCTAATAAAACTACGTCAGTTTTTTTTATACATTTTTTGTAGCCCTTTTAGTTTTTGAGATATTAACGATTTAAATTTAAAATAAAAACTCAATTATCTTAAAAACTTAAAGGGTCACGAAAAAATATGCCCTTTGGTTATTTCTATAAAAATAGTTATGTATCCATTTTAAATAAAACAATTAATAAAAAAAAACATAAGCAAAAAAGTGATTTTGGTCATTAAAAATTTCGCTAATAATAATATTTTATTGGTACAAGTAAGTATACCAGCTCCGATCTATTTAAAAATTAATTTAAAATGTTCTATTTATCGAATGAGACAAACTAATAAACATGTGCCTCGAGGCAATGGTGGATAACCTAGTGGCACGGATCTTGGATATTTTATTTAATTTTTTTGGTTCAATAATTGTAACCGTACCTATTCACTTGAAACTTTAACTAAAATAAAATTTAAATTGTATTTAATTGGGGTGTTATATACCTGGCAGGACCCTTAACATTTCTCGATCTTCTATGCTTCTATATGTATAGCTCATCATTTAAATATTTTTATTGTCGATTTAAATAATAATATTACTAATTTATAAAGACAGTTACTCGTTCAGAATGATCTTTAGAAAATTTTAATGATATTTTTAACATGAAATTTTTGTAAATAGTTTGTTTATTTATTTTTTTTAGTTAAATTATTGTTTAAACTTTATTTTAATTATATTTTAAAGTAGTAAATGAATGGGTAAATTCCATAATTTTAATAGGAATGGCTTAAAGCCTAAAAGAAGTAGATAGCTGAATAAGAGAAATGTTTTAAAAGTTTAATACTCAATAAAGTGTATTAAAAAAAAATATGTCAAAATTATAATTAAAATTTTCTTAAGATCAATTTGAACGAGCAACTTTTTTTTAAAATTATTTATATTAATATTTAAATCGATAATAAAAATATTTAAACGATGAGTTATACACATAGTAGCATAGGAGATCGAAAATGGTAAGCGTCCTGTCAAGTATATAACACCCTATAAAGGAGACTTTTTTTCAATTAAATAAAGATTCAATTTTATTTTAGTAAAAGTTTTAAGTAGATCGGAATTGGGTACAGTTATTGGACCAAAAAAATTAAATAAAATATCAGTGCCACCAGGCTATTCCCCATTGCCTAAAGGCACATGTGTATTAGTTTGTTTCATGTAATGAATAAAACATTTTGAATTAATTTTTAAATGTATCGATGCTGGTATACTTACTTGTACCAGTAAAGTAAAGTAAAATATTTTTATAAGCGAAATATTTAAGGTTCAAAATCACTTGTTTGGTTATATCACCTTTAATACCTATTTCATTAAAACTATGTATTTAACCTTTTTTTATAGAACTTACTGAAAGGCATATTTTTTGCTTATTACATTTTTCCGTAACTCTTTTAGTAGTTAATATATTTGCGTTTTTATTTTAATTTAAAATGGTTAATATCTCAAAAATTAAAAGGGCTACAAAAAATTTTATATTAAAAAACTAACGAGGTTTTATTAGACCATCAATTTTCATAATATACCTTTTTTTTCCTAAAATCAATAGTTTTTCTTTTATATTAAAAAAAAAAGATTTTTCACCATTTTTTTTTAAGGTAAAAAAATGCAATTTGAACCCTCTGAGCTGAGGCAGTAGTGCAGCTTTAAATTGACTATTGTTCATAGTAATTTAAAAAAAAATGTTTTATGCGGTTCTCTTATGGGCTTGGTTTTTTTGCGGTGGCCTCCGGACTATTAGTCTTAATCTTAATAACATGTAGGTGATACTTACATTCTTAGTCCTGCGTTCAATGTGAAATAAAAAATCAAGTTTACTTAATAATTTGTATTTTAGCTATAGTTCAATTTACTAATGTAACATTTATTATACTTTACATGAATTCAGTATTACAAACCTGCTTCAACATAATCATAAACTTTTGCAAGCTTAATTCTTGTGCCTAAAATGTAGAAGTAGGTTCATTCAAAACGATCTACAGTTTAATTACTGTTTAAAATATGTATATTTTACACTTAAAACAATAATAGCTTCACATTCATTATTATTATTATAATATACTTATCTAAAATGATCATACATGTTCGTAAACCTGTCTTAGTCGCTCTTCACACACGTTTGCCCCAGAATGCGCGCGTATGAAATTGAGCCCCACGCGACCTTGACAGGTTTGACGTATACGTTAATGTCGTTTTCTGGAGAACAAGATTAACGCAAGATACTAGAACATCTAAAACCATCGTAAGATCCTTATAATAAATTTTAGTAACATGAAATTTCTAAAACTTATGAGAGACCGTTGGCCTTAGATGTTGAGCATCAATATCCAATTGAATCATTCATTTTTATTTTCATTTAGTAACAATTTTTCCTTGGTCCTTATCCTTTATTAAAGTTAAATAACATTAACAAAGGGGAGGGAAAACTTAATTACTAACTGAGAAATAATTAGTGGTTTTTAAACAAGTAACGGAACAACAATTTGCCTAATTAAATGGAATATTTCAAGTATATTAAACAACTATAAATTATATAAAGTTTATAAATAGGGTCATTACATTGTTTATTATACTTACTAATGATGCCATTTAACTAAAAACAATTGCTAAACCAAACCTGATTTTTCACCCTCAAATTGCCGTAAATAAAATTTTGGCAACCAGCTTCCTGAAGATTTATCTTATTTATCATCTACAATACAGTAGTAACATAATTAACATGGGAATGTACCCTTCAGACGGTCTAATTTCATCCTCTTTTACACATCACTGATCGCTACCGACAAGTAGTCCAAAATGTGTCACTTTCCCACTTTTTTTACCAAACAACTTTTCTTGCTGAAAGGTACTGTCATATTGTTAATTAAGTCTTTATTCTTTGAGGAACAACTAATAAGTAGGTGTTAAAGATCCCCAACTGGCCGCATTTGTATTGGCTATGCATATTATTGCATTGCTTAATATATATATTTTTTAAGGTAAGTAAATAAACTTTTTTAACACTACAAAATAAGTTTCTATGTAGACTACAAAATTTGGGAACATCACTTGTACCCAAATAAACCATAAATAATTTACAACTCAATGGATATTAAACAGCTGCTACTAAGTGAGAAATACATTTTAGCAGTTGTTTGACTTGGTAAAAATTACCATACTATAACGTAATAGTCATTACAGTTTACTCCTTTACCTTACTTTTAACAAATAAATAAATATGATGGTGCTGTGTCAGTTAAACCTATTTAATATCTGCTTAATTTCTTTATAAGTAGATCTCATACACTGTTTGGTCTTAGCTGTGGTACAACATCGTCATATAGTCTATTAACAAATTTGATCAAATACAAAAATACAATAAATGCATTTGGAGTAAGTTAATGTCTTACAATGAGAAAACACAGATAAATGAAATTAAAATGTCATGTTGTCTGGATCCACAGGCGACTCCCCATCATTTGATGGTGAAGGTAATAGTTCAAGTGGAGCGTTACCGGAAATGGACATAGTGGGTTCCGTATTTCTTCTCTTCATTTTCCGTTTCATTTTTTTCAGCATGGTGGCCTACAGGGGAGGAGAGTGCACAATTTAAGATTACATAGGAAAAGAAAAAAATCTTTTCCTTTTAACATTTTAAATCTACTTAAAGAAGCCAAGAAAAATATTAAAACCAAGCGGTCATGCCAAATAATGAGTTAAAAAATAAACACAACTTAGATACAATCTTAATTAACTTATGCTAAATTGTAGTAATGAAGGAAAGAGTGGTGTTGTCTTTTACGACGGATTCGGGTTATTAGTAGGTAGGATGTGACTGGGAGTTGGCTGGTTGGGATTTGATTCGTCTGTGCTTTGGCCCTGTTTTTGTCCCTCCTCCCCGTTGGCGTTGGCGTTGGCCTCGGCCTCGGCGGCCGGCTCTAGATTCGGTTCCGTTGGACGACGCTTGAACTTTTTTTTCTTCAACATTGTCGCCTACGGGAGCAAGCAGACAGTTAAGAATTATTGTAATTTATAGATAACTTATGAACGAATATGAGAAACTCTTTTTGTGAAACAAATGTATCATTAGTCAAGTATCCAGTGTCCACATTTTAAAACGTATATCTTGTCATGCTAGCGATTAGGTAACCATACATGCTAGCATAGTAAAAATACCTAAATAGGTGCAATTTTGGTATTTTTTAGACAAGAATCATTTTGTACAACTTTTTTATAAAAATATTTTTAGAGGTTAGCTTTTTAACTTTCAATTTAAAATTTATCAGTATATTGGACATCATTATTTAAAGATATTTTAATTTGCCGTAAATAATATTTCTTGACTTTCTTATATACTGTTTTTATACAAAAAAATATCCAAGTTTTTTATTAAAAAAAATATATTGCTCAAAAGAAAATAATTTTATTGAGCTCAAAGTTACTGCATTTAATTTTTGCTACTTTTCTTATAGAAAGTGTACAGGGTTATTCATTTTAAAGTAAACAGGGCTTTATTTTTGAACTTCCCAATACTTTTTTAAAAAACGAATTTAGCCATTTCGTGTTTTTTTCCGTAGAATTTAATAATCTAATCAGAAAAACATTTGAAACACAAACAAAAGAGTTACAACACGGGTAACGTATTTTTTAAATGGAATACCCCGTACATTTTTATATCAATAGATAGAGATTTTCACGAGGAATTCGGTGATATAGGGGTTGCTGGGTTTATTTCCTACGGTTCTGCTGCAATTGTCTAAAGACTGTATGATACTATAAGGATAGTTTCACCTGGAAAAACCTGACTGCTACAGGTTATTTCAAGTACCTTTCATATCACGTTCTTCCAGTGCAGCATTTCACACGTGAACTAAAGGAACTTCGCTTTTAATTTGTTTCCCAAATTTTAATCCATGAACAAAATAACGATCCTACCCTGTTTCAAACGGACGGATGAAGCTACGTTCACTACATCGGGAATGTTTAACCGACGTAATACGCACAGCTGGGCAAGACAACATCCCAGGAAATTTCAAGAGATTAAATACAAAGGGAGGTCTTCTCTTTATGTCTGGTGTGGTGTGCTTACCAATAGAATTGTCGGGCCAATATTCTATGAGGGATCCTTAACTGGAGAAAGATATCTCAATGTTATTGAAAACGATATTGAGGACATTCTAGAAGAATTGCAACTCGAAACGTATCCCAAGATAATTTGGCAACAGGACGGAGCGCCGCCCCATGCGGTTCGTCAAGTAGTGCAATATCTCAATCTCCGATACAATCAGTAGATTGGACGTTATGGCACTATTAGATGGCCACCTTATAGTCCAGATATTACAATTTTGGGCACTTTTCTATGGAATCACTTGAAGAATGTCGTTTACCAGAATGGGAACACAAACACAGAAGAAATGAGAGAAAAAATTGTAAATGAAATGAATCGTCTTAACCAAGAACCTCAAATAATATCGGCGAGCTTAGAAAGGCTAAGGAGGGGTTATAGATCATGTTTCGAAAATAACGGGGGTCATATAGAACATTTAAATTATTAGTAATATTATAATTTTTTGGGTAATTGTCTCGAAAGTTGCCTCCTTTCCGATTTTGACCAAATTTGGTATACGGGGGTTTTTTGGGGCGCTGATTACGAATCTGAAAAAATATTTTTTCGGCAACGTTTCGTTTTCGAGATATTCATCATCAAAGTTGAAAATCAAACTAACCTTATTTACACTATTTCTCCTTCTTTTTGCACAGAATTCTTGATTTTTACACTAAATTGGCACATAATATTTTAAAAACACCTTTTAAAAAGTTGTTTTTATATCTATTTTACACTTTTTTTCCATTTAATTGCAAACCTCCACTTTCACACGTCGGATCGTGGCCGCAACCATGTATACATTAGGGAATCATGGCCGCCCGGCTTGAAAGTGAAGCTTCGCAATTTAATGGAAAAAAGGTGTAAAATATATAAAAATATAAGGTTTTAAAGGGTGTTTATAAAATATTGTGTGCCACTTTATATAAAAATCAAGAATTGTGTACAAAAAGAAGGGGGAATATAGTGAAAATAAGGTTAGTTTGATTTTCAACTTTGATGATGAATATCTCGAAAACGAAACGTTGCCGAAAAAATATGTTTTCAGATTCGTAATCAGCGCCCCAAAAAACCCCCGTATACCAAATTTAGTCAAAATCGGAGAGGAGGCACCTTTCGAGACAATTACCATTTTTTGTTATAAGTGTTCTTATTACCAACATATTTTACCTGGTATTGTATTTTAATTTTTTCCGTTTTTTACCTCGTATTGTATTTTAATTTTTTCCGTTTATTGTAATTCTGCTGCTTGGTTTAAAAATAGATAGATCATATCATTTTTAGCATATGATATAATTTGAAGCTGTTCTTCTGATGAAAACCTCATCATAAAACTACTCCAAAAATTAATAAACGTATTTTTAAAATTCTTGACATTGACAAATAAGCACCTGTGACCTGTGGCAGCCAGGTTTTTTCAGGTGAAACTAGCCTTATAGTACCATGCACTTTTTAGACAATTGCAGCAGAACCGCAGGAAATAAACCCAGCAACCCCTATATCACCAAATTTCTCGTGAAAATCTCTATCAATTGATATAAAAATATACGGGGTATTCCATTTAAAAAATACGTCACTCGTGCTGTAACTCTTTTGTTTTTGTTTCAAATATTTTTCTGATTAGATTATTGAATTCTACGGAAAAAAATAAACAAAATGGCTATATTCGTTTTTTTTTAAAGTACAGGGAAGTTTAAAAATAAAGCCTTGTTTACTTTAAAATAAATAACCCTGTTCTATATCTGGTTAAAAAGAGTTTACGATATTATTTTAAATGTTTATAATATCTTCTACTCTATTTCATAGAAATTGTATTTACTAAAAATGTTTTATATATCATTTCTTTCCTTATTCGATTGACTTAAATAAAATTTAAATATTAAGCGTTTTCATAATACCTTAAATATGTGCATGCATCTCCAAACATAAATAATCAGTACTGCTTATCATAGATCGTAGATAAATTTTACTAAAATATAAATGTTTATATTATTTTTCTTTATTCGATTAACTTTAAGAAAATTAATATATTAAACGTTTTGTAGTCCAGTAAATGAAGGGACAAAGCTGTAAATAAATCTGTACAGTTTTCCCTTGTGGCGCAATTCTTAGGTCTTCGGGGATGCTTTCGGGCGAAAAAAAGTTTATCAACATTAACAGGTGGGAAAGGGCTAAAAATGGCTCTTTAAAGCCCGAAAAATGGGTTTTTCGCTAATATCTGCCATAATATGCGAATTGGAGAATTTTTATTTGAACAAAAAATTAAGAATGCCTTGTAATCTACAAAAATGGTCCTTCAAATTTTTTTTTTCGAAAAATCCATAGTTTTCGAGATAACGGGACCCAAAAGTCCCCTAATTTCAGCTGCCCCTTTACCGCTAGAATGCCGCTATCTTCATGGATTCACCTATAACGAATTGTTCCATTACTTGGGCAATAATGTACATTTTTTAATCATTCAAAGTTCATCGGAATGGAAAAACTCGTACCTATCATTGCATGTGAGTTTGGGTCCATTCTGATTTTTCTAGAACATTAAAAAAAGCGTTCATTTTTTTTTTCAATATTTTGAGAGTATCTCATTAATTTATTGATATTTTTTGAAAAATGGTTTGTTATTAACATTTCTTTTTTGTAATGAGACGGTAGCAGGTGTTATGGATTCCAGAAAATTTCCTTTACCATCTTTCTTGCGTTTGGATAAAAAATTGTTTTGTCCATCTACATTTTTTAGCCGTTTCCGGAGTTCTAAGAAATATGTAGAATAAACGCGAATCAAAAACTCATCAACTATTGAAATGCTTTTCAATGCACATCATTTGAAAGCTTAGAGTGTCCGGATTCTAAATGTACTTTATTCTTTTTAATAAAGTCCAATAGTTTTTTTAAAAATCAGGGAAATTTATCACACCAGTGACTAGCGGACTCACAACTAACCACATCTATCCAGTGTGGAATGTTATGGATTTTCGACTGCTGTTTTTGCGAAAAATATTAGTGTTGCGAAAAAAATGGTAAGGACCATTTTTGTAGATCGAGGTGATCTTCATTTTTGGTTCAAACAAAAATTCTCTAATTCGCATATTTTGGCAGATATTCGAGGAAAACTCATTTTTGGGACTTTGGGAGGCCATTTTCAACGGGTTCCCACGTCGGAATCGTGATGAACCTTTTCTCGCTCGAAAACAAAACTTTATCAGAAAGAAGTTAAACTGCAGCTACATAAGAATCCAGTATAACCAAACTACTAAACGACAATGAGTTTCGCCCAAAACAAAAAGAAACAGTCCTTATAAATTGTTAATTTGACTTTTGCTGTTGCAGTTTACGGGAGTCAGTAGGTTACAGCTAGATATAAAAAATATCCAAAAAGTCAGACATCCTTTACACCAAATATTTACCGGATGCTATTAGTCTAGTCACTGGGGGTTTTGCCTCCGAATTCTTTATAACTGAATCAATTTATTTGAAAATTTTGTGTGTTGATAATTAAGTACTTTAGGAACAAAAGTCACACAGTGTCGATATGCGCCTAGAGGGATAAATAACCCTTGGAGTTCGCTGGAGGGACAAATTTCAAGCAAAAAGTATACATTTTTTTCGCTAGATCAATACTTTCCGAGTTATTCGCTGCTGAAAACTTGGATTTTCAATGAAAAAACATTGGATTTTTTAACAGTTTTTTATTAATAACTCCAAAACGAAGGGTTTTACGAAAATGGCTGGTCAAAGAAAAGGGATTTTTCGTTGAACCCAAACATTTTGCGTCAAATAGCGGCAAACGGGTACATTTTTTGAAAAAAACTCATAAAACACTTTTTAAAGAGCTTGAAAAGACCTTTAAAACGATAACTAGTAAAAATCTTTCGTATAAAATTTACGTGAGATACGAGCAACAAAAGGATAGATTTCTCGAATTTTTGTAAAAAAAGCGCATTAAAACTAACGTCATGTTCGTTAGGATTGAAACTAATTATATTTCTTCTACAATTCACTTTCTTTTGGTGGTATTTATAAGGTCTAAAAGTTTTAGCCACACAAGATAGGCTCATACATTGGGGACCCAAGTTGCAGAATGTGCGACGAGGGGGAAGAAACAGCCTTCCATATCCTGTGCGAATGTGAAGCATTGAATCACAAAAGACAGGCATTATTTGGGCAGCCGAAAATGAGCCGACAGAAATATATCAACCAACCAGTTTCGGGGTTATACAGACTTGTGGAAGGAACGAGACTAATGGGAGGATTGGTATAAATTATTATGGGAGATTAGGCACAAAAAGCCCAAGAGGCTGCGCTGCCTCCGGTACTGAATCAAGACGGCCCCCAGGGAAAAGAAGAAGCAGAAATGCGAGCCACATTCTCAAATAGGAATTCGTATCTGCTGTTTTGCATTCGAGCGGATATCACCATCAGGGGAACGTCTGGATAGCGGACCAAATAGACAGGTATTAACTTTTTCTTAGTTTATGTAGAGCCAGTTTGCCGACCAAAAATTCCTGTTGATGTTTATTAATTTCTTTCTTTAATAAAAATCATATTTTTTCCATAAAAAAACACCTTAATATAATTTTTAAGTTTTGTTAAATTACTTAAACAACTTCCACCCTATTTTTGGCTATAAAAAATTGAAAAATTAAGATATTGGACTTTTTTTTTCATTTTGTTCGACGGCGCATTTACGATGAAGAAAATTTATAATTTAAGAAGGAAAACCTAATGACAACTAACCAGAACTAAGAATAGTGGAAGTTGTTGTTTATGGTCCCCAATAATTGAATCATAATTTAGGTCAAACCACGTCATAGTCATTAATTAATTGTAAACTGTATTACAAGTAAACCCTTATTTTTGGTCCGCAAGCCGGTTGTAATTTTTACCTACCTGCCTATTTGGTCCGCTATCCGGACGTCCCCCACCGTCAGTCAGTTATTAAAATAGAATTAAGCTATTTTCCGACAATGACAATATATGGTGTTTTTCACGGTTTCCATTCTATTTAAATTTAGAAATATTATTTATTTAGAATTTTGTGGTGCCAAAATTCACTCATGGAGAATATGACTTATACTTGATTGGTCAGTATATAGAATGGCTAAAAGCACTAGCCGTATTATAAAACAATTTAAACTAAACGATTATTTTAGAATATAGCCGTGTTTTATAAAAGGGCTATCCATTTTATACTAGCTGTCTGTCCTGTCTTAGCTATACTAAATTCCAATTGGTATAATTAATAATAAAAAAAATATTCCAAAACATGGCGTTTATTCTAATGCTTTATGATACACAACATTCTATCCATCTATCTACCTATCTAACCATCTAAAATCCACCCATCAACCTCTCTACCCATCTACCCATTCAACCATCTACCAATTTACCCATCTACCCCTCTACTCATCTACTTATCTACTCATCTATCCATCTACCCCTCTACCCATCTACCCATCCACTCATCTACCTATGTACTCATCTACCATTTATACAATTATAACACAATACACAGTATAATTATAAAAATTATTGGTATTGTGAACATAAACAAATATGACGTGAAATAAAATGTATACTCTAGAAATCGAAACACAACGCCATCTGCTGGGTGTCTACGCAACCTAGATGTCCAACGATGTTATAAAATTGTATCGATGGATTAACAAACACCGCCATCTATTAAATTCATAGAACTAAACAATTAATGCACACTATTATTTTTGTAAACAGTCAAGGGCCAAAGGGCCGTAGACAGGATCTCCATGCGCTATAAAACAAACTTCAACCGGCTATATATCATCCGTTATTTTTTAAGCTACAGCAAAAATAAAAAAAATGTAGTTAAGAAAAAACGTACGTTTTTGTATTTTATCATTTTTTACGTATCTTTTATAGTTTTTGAGTTATTTAATAAAAAATATATAAATTTTTTAAAATTTACAAAAAATATATATATTTTAATCATGTTTTTTTTGAAACCTAGACATTTTAATGTGGCTAAACTTTTAGACCTTATGAATACCACCCAAAGAAAGTGAATTGTAGAAAAAATATGATTAGTTTCAATCCTAACGAACATGTCTAGGTTTCAAAAAAAAACATGATTAATATATATATGATATATTAAAAAATATATATATATATTTTATTAAATAACTCGAAAACTATGAAAGATACGTAAAAAATGATAAAATACAAAAACGTAGGTTTTTTCTTAACTACAATTTTGTTTTTTTTATAATTTTTGCTGTAGCTTAAAAAATAACGGATATATAGCCGGTTGAAGTTTGTTTTATAGCGCATGGAGAACCTGTCTACGGCCCTTTGGCCCTTGGCTGTTTACAACAATAATAGTGTGCATTAATTGTTTAGTTCTATGAATTTAATAGATGGCGGTGTAAGTTAATCCATCGATACAATTTTATAACATCGTTGGACATCTAGGTTGCGTAGCCATCCAGCAGATGGCGTTGTGTTTCGATTTCTAGATTATACATTTTATTTCACGTCATATTTGTTTATGTTCACAATACCAATAATTTTTATAATTATACTGTGTATTGTGTTATAATTGTATAAATGGTAGATGAGTACATAGGTAGAAGAGTGGATGGGTAGATGGGTAGAGGGATAGATGGATAGATGAGTAGATAAGTAGATGAGTAGAGGGGTAGATGGGTAAATTGGTAGATGGTTAAATGGTTAGATGGGTCGAGAGGTTGATGGGTGGATTTTAGATGGTTAGATAGGTAGATAAATGGATAGAATCGTTGATCGAGAATCTCAATCAACGATAGAATGTTGTGTACCATAAAGCCTTAGATTAAACGCCATGTTTTGGAATATTTTTTTTATTATTAATTATACCAATTGGAATTTAGTATAGCTAAGGCAGGACAGACAGCTAGTATAAAATGGATAGCCTTTTTATAAAACACGGCTATATTCTAAAATAATCGTTTAGTTTTAATTGTTTTATAATACGGCTAGTGCTTTTAGCCATTTTATATACTGACCGATCAAGTATAAGTCATATTCTCCATGAATAAATTTTGGCACAACAAAATTCTAAATAAATAATATTTCTAAATTTAAATAGAATGGAAACCGTGAAAAACACTTGCTATATTTGTCATTGTCGGAAAATAGCTTAATTCTATTTTAAGTAGTTGTCATTAGGTTTTCCTTCTTAAATTATAAATTTTCTTCATGATAAATGCGCAGTCGAACAAAATGAAAAAAAAGTCTCATATCTTAATTTTTCAATTTTTTATAGCCAAAAATAGGGTGGAAGTTGTTTAAGTAATTTAACAAAACTTAAAAATTATATTAAGGTGTTTTTTATGAAAAAAAAAATATGATTTTTATTAAAGAAAGAAATTAATAAACATCAACAGGAATTTTTCGTCGGCAAACCGGCCCTACATAAACTAAGAAAAAGTTTATACCTGTCTATTTGGTCCGCTATCCAGACGTTCCCCTGATGGTGATATCCGCCCGAATGCGAAACAGCAGATACGAATTCCTATTTGAGTATGTGGCTTGTATTTCTTCTTCTTCTTCTCCCCTGGGAGCCGTCTTGATTCACTACCGGAGGCAGCGCAGCCTCTTGGGCTTTTTGTGCCTAATCTCCCATAATCATTTATACCAATCCTTCCATTAGTCTCGTTCCTTCCACAAGTCTGTATAACCCCGAGACTGGTTGGTTGATATATTCCTGTCGGCTCATTTTCGGCTGCCCAAATAATGCCTGTCTTTTGTGATTCAATGCTTCACATTCGCACAGGATATGGTAGGCTGTTTCTTCTCCCTCGTCGCACATTCTGCAACTTGGGTCCCCAATTTATGAGCCTATCTTGTGTAGGTGTCCTCTTAGGCTATCGTGCCCTGTTAGCAACCCTACCGTTTTGCGAAGTCTTTTCCTACTTTGTCTGAGTAGTTTTGCCTTCGTTTTTTTTGGATGGGCCCCTTATGAAGCTTTTTCCATGTCTAAACTGAGGTTTCCCCAGTATTCAACCAGTAACTTTCTGACATTTGGTTGTTTAACTCCAAGAAAACATAAACATGATAGTGCCCCAGAAAAAAAAACCAGGAAAGGAAAATGAAAGAAATTATGGTAGTGACAAGTGTTATTAAAAATCCTACAGTTTCCATTAATACAATTGCAGAACAGGTTGATTTGTGCAAAAGATCAGTGGGAAGAGTGCTGAAAAAAATTTATACCGCTCCTACAAAGTAAGAAAAACCCACGAAATTAACCCTGATGATCATTTTAGACAAATACAATTTTTAAAACTGTAATGGAAATGAAAAATAACAATGCATTTATAAGAAACATTGTTTTTACTGATAAATCGACATTTCCACTTCATGGTCTCACCCAACGATTTTTTTCTCTGGGGTCACGTAAAATCAGAAATTTATGGTTTCCAGGAGAATAGGGCTATTAATCTACAAAAATTACAATTACAAATTGAGAATTCTTTTAGGATTATTACCCTTAACATTCTAGCAAATATCAGAAGGCGTTTTTATGACAATCTTGGTAATTTTGTGGCTCAAGAAGGTGGTTTATTTGAGCATCTTTGATAACTTGAAAGAGTTTTTTGTATATTTTATGAATGCACATTAAATTATTTTCTTAAGAATATCTTCTACGTTTCATTATTTATTAGAAAAAATTATTTTATTTTATTAGGAAAAACTGTTTTTAAATTTATGGCTTATAAAAAAATCAGATCGAAGTCGGTTGACGCTAGCTAGGCTCTTGTTACTTGCCTACAAACACTGTATCCTCTAACTGAAAATAAAAACGTAGTACACAACTAAACTGGGCAGATAATTCTTCCGAATTTATCACCGCATTCCCCACCAGTCCCAACCAAAAATAAGCCAACTAAGGAAACGAGACGGAAATTGAAATGCAAGCCACAAAATTATTATTGGTATTTTAGAATTGGGTTCATCCAAAATCGTCCAGGAGCCTCCTATGTTCGCAGTACGGTGCGCTTTACTGTATATCTAGGAAGGCACACATTAGTACCTCCTTGTATTTGAGAGCATATTCGGACTTTTCTACAAGCTCATGTAATGTTGTTTCTGTGGACTTACCTGCTGTGTATGCATGTATGTCCTTGTGTAGAGGTCTTTTCGTAAGTGCATTCTCCCTGATGTGCCTATCCAGCAACTTCTCTAGGGTCTTTAGCACGAACGACATCAGACTTATTGGTCTTAAAGCTTGCCCCATCCTGTCCGGTTTTCCCAGGTTTAGGGATGAATGCTACTCTGATTAGTCTCCAGGTTGTTGGTATATAGCCCAGAGCTAGGCTGCCTCTTAAAAGTAGACACAGTCTATGTAGTAAAAGTTCTGGTCCTTTCTGGAGCATAACTGGATAAATGCCATCCGTTCCTGGCGATTTATACGGTTCGAATGAGTTTATCGCCCATTTAATTTTGTCTACGTTTATCACTGATTTTGCTACCTGCCTCGTCCTCCCTAGAGCAGTAACCTGGCCTTCCTAGGTCTAAACTTTTGAAGTCTTCCAGTGACATGTTGGTTATTGTGCATCCCGGAAAGTGCACCCTAAGTAGTTCTCTCATGGTCTTATTTGCCGTTCTTGTGTGATCCCCTGTGGGTTTCTTTAAAGTAAATATTTGTGATTGAGGTTCTTTTGAAAGAATCTTATGGAGTCTGGCTGCCTCGTGAGTTCCTTCGATTTCCTCACAGTGCCTTCTCCATGAATCTCTTTAGCTTTGTCAATGCCTTGTTGTATTCGGTAAGGGCCTTCTTGTATGATTCCCTATCCGATGATGCCCTGTTGTATTCTCTCCTTGCCCTCTTTTTTAGTTTGGTGAGTTCCTCGTTCCACCAGGTCACATTTCTCGAGTACTTTCTTATCACCAGTGGGCAGTTTTCATTGTACGCAGAAATAATGGCGTCCTGTATTTGATCCGCCAATAATTCTAGGTCGTGCGTATTGTTTATTTTTCGCTTTGTCCCTCTCAAGGTAGATTTCAGGTCTGCCTTAAAGGCTTCCCAGTCCGTTTTTCGAGGGTTGCGATATGTTTCTTCAATAGGTTCATGTCCCCCTATCGTGAAGTTTATGTGTCTATGATCTGAGCAACTTATTTCCTCAGATACATGCCAGTCATTACATACATTGCTTCCAACGTAGATTGTAGCTAGTATTATATCTAGTACCTCTTTTCGTCTACTATTTACAAAAGTGGGTTTATTGCCTACATTTAATATGTCCAAATTATTTGCCATAATGAATTGTAGTAAAAATTCACCTCGTGGGTTTGTGTCTGGGCTTCCCTAGGTGATGTGATGTGGCTCGTATTTGATCGTATTATAAAATAATTCAAACAGAAGGATTATTTTACAATGTTGCCACGTTTTATAAATTGGCTATCCATTTTAAAAAACGGCGGAATTTATTTCTTGCCTACGCTTATTATATATATATATATATATATATATATATATATATATATATATATATATATATATATATATATATATATATATATATATATATATATATATATATATATATATATATATATATATATATATATATATATATATATATTATATATATATATTATTATAATGGTAGAGGTTCTTGAGCCTTGTTATATAATTCAATAAAGAAAATAGTTTCTTGGGCATATGGCTCTCAATTAAACAAAAAAATAATTACGTAGTAAGAGGTATGCTTTTTGCTGATCGCATTAAAATTACGGGGTTTCGAAAAGGATGGAAACCTCGGGTGTGGCTAAGTCGGCTACATGTTTCACCCTTGTTGGGGATGGTCACATCCGCTGTAAGCCAAGACACGACTGAGAAAGGCTCACCAAGTCTTTAAAACTATTCTACATAAAAGTAAGAAAATATTTAAATGACTCTGGCGCCATCTAACAGACTAATTCCAATGCAACCAGTAAAGCATATTGATACAAAATGATGTTAAATGATAAACAATTTAAATAATGTTATACAGTGCCATCTAGGTAGACATGGCCATAATATTCAAAAATCGCAAAACAGGCACCTTTTGACAAAGGAGAAATGGCCACCCATTAGTTCACGGGTTTTGTGAAATAATTCGAATGAGTAGTTTTGCCATACCACGTCAGGCGGCGCTTGGCGATCAGATTTCGCTCGGCGTTTAGTAAAAAAAGAGTTTTACTTCAGCCCTAGACCGAATCCCCAAGAATTTAGAATATTTGTATTCAACTAGTCGGTCAAGACTACCCTTCCACTTTTATATATATATATATATATATATATATATATATATATATATATATATATATATATATATATATATATATATATATATATATATATATATATATATATATATATATACACTGTTGGACAAAAGTGGAGAAACTTTCTTTAAATACCTATATTTTTTGATTAACATATCTAATTAATTTTTTTATTACATATTTTTAATGACACTGACACTAGGAATATAATACTACCAAATTAGCAAAAAATATATATTTATTGAGTAAAAGAAAAATATATTCATAAAAACGAATGGACAAAAATGGAGAAACTTAATACAGATTATTTTTTTACAAAAATACTTATGATATATTTTCACTAAATTAATAATGTGTGGAAAACCCCTTATTCTTAATAACTTCCTGAAGTCTGTTTGGTATTGACTCTAATAACTTATTTATAAAATCTGGTTGCCTATTGTGTATTTGATGTTTCCTAACTTCGCGATCCAAGTGCTCCCAAAGGTTTTCAATAATATTTAAATCTGGACTTTGTGCAGGAAAATCCATTACAGTGACTTGTTCCTCGTGAAACCAATCCTTCACAACTCTACATTTGTGTTTCGGATCGTTATCTTGTAGAAAGACCCAAGTAACCGGTAAATTTTCTTCTGCATATGGCAACATTTGATTCTTTAGGATGTTTAAGTACCCAAATCGGTCCATAATTCCATCAATAACAAACAGTGGTCCTGTACCATACCCTGAAACACAACCCCAAACCATGACCGACCCGCCTCCATGTTTCACCGTTGATCTAGTGTACTTAGGATCATATCGTTTGCCAATAGGACGATGGACCCAACGCATGCCATCTGAACCAAATAAACTAAACTTGCTTTCGTCAGAAAACAACACTTTTTTCCATGTTGTTACGCTCCAGTGTAAATATTTTTTGGCAAATTCCAATCTGGCCCTTCGGTTCTTACTGGAAATCATTGGTTTTTTAGCAGATCTTCTACTAAAAAGACCTGCATCTATTAATCTTCTCTGTACAGTTTTATAGCTGATTGTCAAATCTCCCAGCTCCTTTAAAATTGAGGCCGCCGATTTTCCCGGATCCTTTTGGGCAATCCATTTAATGCGTTGATCCAATTTTTTCTCAGTTTTCCCGACTTTTTAAGAGATTTGAGGGTTCCACGAATTTTATAATTTGATATAGTTTTTGAAACAACTGACTTGTGAACCAGAAGACGCTTCGCAATGTCCACTTGTTTGATACCACTTTTGTAAAAATCTAAAATTTTTTGTTTTAACTGCTCGGACAAATTTATTCCACGGGGCATTTTATTTTCGGTATATAACCATAAACAAGACAAAATAAACTAAATCAAAATAGGAATGAGCCAAAAATTTTTAGTATTTTTTTTGTTTCTCCACTTTTGTCCAACAAAAAAATAAATTTCTTTTATTGTATGGGCAAAACAAGTCACAGATAAGAAATTTTTTAACAACTTGTTTTTACCAGTGAAGCATATCTGGTATAAGCTAGGCTAAATAAATCTTTATGATCAATATTCAAAAATTTAATAAGTTTCTCCACTTTTGTCCAACAGTGTATATATATATTTGATAAAAAAAATAAATATCTTCCAGATGGTAGATGGGTGAAGGTCGCCTTTAATTAGGATCTCGTATAGAGCGAAAAACTGCAAGTTACACACCTTACTTAAAGTTTATTATATTATAAAACTACACACAATACTCAACATTATTTTCTTTACTTCTTAAAAAGAGTTTCTCATGACTTATTTACACAAAACATTGAATCTTACATTAAAAGTTGAATTATCATAATCAATATTTTTCTATTTTAATTTCTTTTATTTGCTCACTTGCTGGTATAAAAGCAAGTTCTGTTTTTGCATTTTTACAAAGCTTTTTGATGGTATTATTGCTCTTGGGGAGGATTATGGGCATTGGCCTAAATATATAAACATGCACAACGCGGATTTTATGGGTATGTTAGTAGATTATGGTTGTTGGGTGTTTTAAAACTTAACGAAATATTTTTCTTGGACGTATGTTATTTTGGGTAAAATATATATATTTTTTTCATAATAAGGGTCGATTTTTAGTGCTGAAATATTTCAAATAATGTTTCAAAGAAGCAAAATACTAATTTTTCAACTTATTTGGGTCAAATTTTACTTAACTTAAGCTTTAATGTATAGTTTTATAGGTTTTAGCATTAAAGGGTAGTTTTTACCCCTAAAAAATAAATAGCGACCTTTAACATAATGGAGATTTTGAAGAGGAGAGTAAGTTAATCGGTGGGCGGAGAGTAATAAACTCCCACTAACACAATTTTCGTATAGCCGCATTAAAAATATTATATTTTATTTAGGTTCTTCCAAATTCGGTGTATCGATGCGATATTGTTTCCGATTGGAAGCCTACAGGAGATAACGTTTTTCGGTAACTATTTTATACTTAAATGACATAAATTATACACCATTTTAAGGTAAGGACATATGCCCCTGCTGTAACGGATTTTTGAAATATGAGTCGAGTTAAGAGAAAATAGTATCTAAACATAACCGATTTTAGGGTGACTTTTACTTAAGGAAATATTAAAAACTAAATCCACATTTAAAAAACTATTACAGCAGAAGCCTAGTGTTGGGCTTTCATAAAAAAATATTATGCCCCGAACCCCAAATTGGATCCAATTTTCGCGGCGCGAATGGACTCTTAACGGCTTGCTGTTATAAACAAAATTCCAATAGACTGATTCTTCTGTACATTTAAAAGACATTTTTCGTATCTTCTGGAATGTGTGTTTCATTTAAAGTATGCATCCAAACAGAAAAAGATTAAAAGTAAAATACCGATTGCAAGGTATGTATAGTAAAAAACTATATTGGCAAAATATTTTGCAATATGCAAGTTGTTCCGTAAAGTCGTAATATACGAATTTCAAATTCAAGACAACATTTTTAACATTTCATGTTTTCGGCTTATCAAGAAAGGGATTAATTTTTTTATTACTGTGTAATTTAATATGTGTATATATTATACAGTATTTAAACTGTTATCAGCTTGTGGATTTTTTTTTGTCCTATATAAGTACACTATCGAAGGGTAAGTATAACTCGTAAACATGCTTTTAGATTTCTCGTATTAGTCCAGTCACTGGGGGATTTTTCCTCCGAATTCTTTATAACTGGATCAATTTATTTGAAATTTTGTATGTTGATATATAAGTACTTCAGGAATAAAAGTCACATAGTGCCCATATGCGCTGCCACCCCTGGAGTGGTTGCCACTCTTTCTAGAGGGTGGTAATTTTCACTTAAAATTACCTCAAAATTCAATAGAGGGAAACATTTTAAGCAAAAACTGTTGTATACATTTTTTCGCTAGATCAATACTTTCCGAGTTATTCGCTGCTGAAAAGTTGTATTTTTCGATGAAAAAGACATTGGATTTTTGAAGTTTTTTATTAATAACTCCAAAACTAAGAGTTCTACGAAAATAGTGTAATAAACAAAATTGAAGCCTATAAAAAAAACAAAGAGACTGGTTTTTCTATAAGTGTTGTAAGTAAAATGTAAACTAAGATATTGCTGGTGGAAGGAAAGGGATTTTTAACATTTCGCGTCAAATAGCGGCAACCGGGTACATTTTGGGAAAAAAACTCATGAAACACTATTTCAAGAGTTTGAAAAGATCTTTAAAATGAGCAGTAGTAAAAGTCTTTCCCATAGGATTTACGTGAGATACGAGCAAAAAAAGGATGGATTTCTCGAATTATTGAAGTTTTTTATTAATAACCCCAAAACTAAGGAAGGGAAGGGAATTAAAACTAACGTCATGTTGATTAGGATTGAAATTAATTTTATTTCTCTTAAAATTTACTTTATTTTTGTGGTATTTATAAGATCTGAAAGTTTAGCCACATTAAAATGTCTAGGTTTCGAAAAAACATGATTAAAATACCTATATTTTTTTTGTAAATATTAAACAAAATTTATTTTTTATTAAATAACTTGAAAGCTATAAAAGATACGTAAAAAATAATAAAATACAAAAATGTAGGTATTTTTTTGTTAACTACAATTTCGGTTTTTTTTATTTTTGTTGTAGCTTAAAAAATAACGGAGATATAGCTGGTTAAAGTTTGTTTTTTAGCGCATGGAGCACCTGTCTCCGGCCCTTTGGCCCTTGGCTGTTTAAATATTAAGGCCTATAGAGTATTCTTACTATCATAGCCTTAAAGCTCATTAAATTTCCGTTAAAGCGTTTTTTGAATAGATGTCTTAACATTAAAATTAACGAAATTATCGTAAAAAAACTAATAGCACTTTTTAAAATAAATTTTGAATATCAAAAAATAATTTATTTTGGAGCATTTATATGAATATATATTCTTTTACTGGTGCCTTTATTTATACATATATTATATAAATATTATTTATTTTTACTTTTTAAGTGTAATGTAAACTTAACATAACTTATTCTACAGCAAGATATAAATTTTTGTTTAAAAAGAATCAACACTAAAAATATTTTAAATTGTAAAATGTATTTTTAAATTCATTTTAGCAAAAAGGGGTAGTTGTAAGGGTTGGAATCATAAAAAGATATTCTTTAAGTAAAAAATATTTTTTTTTTAATAATGCATACTAAAGATGTTTTAAATCGTAAAATATATTTTTAAATTTATTTTAGCAAAAAGGGGTGGTTTTAAGGGTTAATAAAAAGATATTCTATAGCAAGAAATAAATTTTTGTAAAACAAATATCAACACTAAAAATGTTTTAAATAGTTATAAATATTTTTTAATTCATTCTCATAAAAAGGGGAGGTTTTAAGGGTTGAAATGTTTTAGTTCCTAGTATTAGTTTTTAAAGGTTTTTAGGGGTTTTAAAGGGTTGAAAATCGTAAATAATGAATTTTCATGATGAAGGACACGTAACAATATTTAAGACAAAAATAAACAAGATTTAAATGAATACAATGATTAAATCCGAGTTTTTTTTTTAATTTTTTTAATAAAGGATAGTTTTCACCCCTTAAAAACAAAAAGCGCACCTATAGCGTATGTGGGTAAGATAAGCTTCATCTCAAATTTCCAGAAAAATCATGCAGTTATAAAGAATTCGGAGGTAACGACGTATTTTCCTTCCCAGTAACTGGACTATATTACAAAAAACAAATAAGAAGCTTATATTTTATAGAGACTAGTTCAAAAACAATGACAAGCTTTTTCTAAAAATGACCTAAGTTTAAAAATAAAGCGCCTAGGGTATACCTGGTAAGACATACTTACATTTGATCTCGTTTCGCAAATAACCGGAAATTGTAGGGTCGGGACATTACCATCAGGGCCGGATTTAACTTTTTGCCGCCCATAGGCTAATATATTTTTGCCGCCCTAATATGTCAATATTTTTTGTATATCAAAACGAAAAATTTAGCATTAAAAGAATGTAAACTTCACTAGTAATTTTTATAAAAATTAAATACACAAATTTAACAAAAGTAAATGAAACAGAAAATTAAATAAAAATCTTTAAAACAAAAAACAATCATAATATAAAAGCAAATTATAAATTAAAATGGTAAATCAAATAAGTCTTTTTTCGAACTATGTATTATTTAATTATAGGCCAAACCCTTTATTAACATTTTTCTTTGAAACTTTTTTTTCTACAAAAGCATTATTTATATCATTAAAATTTACGATTAAATTTTTAAAATGTATCGTAAATTTGCCGCCCATAGTATTTGCCGCCCTAGGCTTTAGCCTACTCAGCCTTTGCGTAAATCTACCCCTGATGACCATAATACCGGACTTAAGAAGTAATAATTAAAAATAGAAAAATCTTAGTGGTCTAGTTGTATACTATTTTTGGGACGACGACAATAAGGTTATTTATTTTCTTAAGCCAGTTAGGAGAAAAAAATATATCTTATATAATATGAATAATATTTTAAAAAGAGTGCATTATATTATTATAAATTATCAGTTTAATAGTTTTACTAATATTTATTAAATTAAAACAGCAATTTTCTAAAAAAAAAACCTTGTCTACTCTAGATGTAATACTACCAGAATTTGTCAATAAAATGTAATAAGCATATATCATTAAACAAAAAAAAACTGTTAAAAAACAAATTTAAAAAAATTCTGCAGTATTGGTCACTATCCTCCTACTGCTTATTTTTAAAGAAAATATATTAATCATTTGTTAAATTTCCAAACCTATTTTGTTCATATACTGTGCAAGGTAATTTATTTATTTTTATTTTTTATATGTTTAATCGATATTAGGCGTAAAATCCCAAAATAAATAATTTTTCGACAAAAAGTTAACATTTAGGTTACTCGTATACCATGTTGCCAAGTGTTTCCATTTTACCCTCTCGGTAATTTAACTCATTGTTAAATTATTATAATTATTATTATTATAATTTAAAAATTATATTATTCCCGAGTTACTACACTAAAAAACTTCCAATATGTTGCAAAATATTTTTTTTTATATTATGTCGATATCCATGTATACCAATTATCTAAGTAATGTCAGAAATAAGCAAATAAAAAACGTGAATTACATCACATAAGACAAGAGTCATACAACATTGCAAATTCTAAAAGCTAGACATTATGCATCCAAATCTTAGTCCAATCATTAGAGCAAAAAAAATGTTATTTTTGTAATTAATGTTTACAAATATCTGACTGCGCCATGACTATCGGATTAACCTGTGGATTACTAAAATCAAAAATGGAACCATTTTTTTTAAGGTAATTTTTTAAACAATAATTATTAAAAAAAGGCATTTTTCGTTTTGTTTTAAATATAACAATAAATACTGGCTATCACACTTTACTCATAAAAGACCGTGTGTAGAGAATTGAAAAACCTAGAGAATAGTTTTTAAAAAATCCTTATCCGACTATTTTTCGCCGAGAAAATCCGGAAAAACGCTTAAAACAGATCTTTTTTAAAACATTCGTATCTCCGTTAATTTTTAAATTAGGAGCTGATTTTTTGAGAAATGATAGTCAATAACATATACTTTGAGTGCCGTGAATATTAGGCAAATGGTCCGATTTGAATTTTTAAAACGGATTTTCAAAGTTGAAATTAAAAGCTTTAAATTGTATATCTCACATTTTCATACAAGTTTGAAGAACATTGTTAAAAATGCTTGTGAACCTAGCGCGTCGAGCGAAAATTCGCTACCGAGACGTACTGAGTCGACCATGGAGGGGGCACCGCGCTCGATGCACGCAGCCTGTCGCTCGCTTCTCCTTCGCTACTGGGTGCCCCCTCCACGGTCGACTCAGTACCTCTCAGTCGCAAATTTTCGCTGGACGCGCTAGGTTCACAAGCATTTTTAACAAAGTTCTCCAAACTTATATGAAAATATGAGATATACAATTTGTAGCTTTTAATCTCAACTTTAAAAAGTTGCAAATCGAATCATTTGCCTAATATTCACGGCACTTGCAAGATAAGGGCCAAATTTTTTTATAGTGCGATTGAATAAAAACTATTAATACAACAATTTTAATCTTTTGGCAGCTTAAAGTATATGTTATTGACTATCATTTTCCAAAAAAATCAGTTCTTTATATTGAAGACTAACAGAGATACGAATTTTTAAAAAAAGGTCTGTTTTAAGCGTTTTTCCGGCCATTCTCGGTGAAAGGATCGAGATTCTTCAAAAACCATTTTTTTAGATTTTTGAAATCTCTAGAAACTGTCTTTTATGAGTAAAGTGATGTAGCCAGTACTTTTTGTTATATTTAAAAAAAAACGAAAAAAGAGTCTTTTTTAATAATAATGTTTAATAAAACTACCTGAAAAAAAATTGATTGGATTTTTGATTTTAGTAATCTACAGGTTATTTCGAAAGCCATGGCGCAATCAACATTATACAAAAAAAGTCTATAATAGTCTACGAGAAATCGGCGCAGGAGTACGAAAAACTACTCCACCTCAATTTTTTTATAATATCTTCTTTAAATAGCCCTACTAATGATATAAATGCATGTTGCCATTGCGCAGCCTGATGCCATATTGTTTAAACCGAAATTATTTGAACAATTGCAAAGAATTGTTATTTTTTAACCGCACAATTTTTTTTAAATATTTTTTATTAAAATACAAGTAAAAAAGGTTCTATGACTTTTTACGATAAAGTTAATATTTTTGAAGAAATGAATTTTTAAAAGTTTGAAAAATCTCAAATTTGGGTACTTTTGACCCATGAAAATATATATTAAATAAAAATAAAACATAAAATATATATATTTTTTAATTCTTTATACAATAGTTAATAATATCCTTAATTGAGATTTGAAAATGTTTTATTTTTTATACAGGTTTTTTGATTGTTTATTACGCGCGGTTACAAGTAAAATAAAGCTCCAATAACTTTCGTAAAATTGATTTCAGGAACAAAAATTACAAAAACAAATTTTAGATAATTGAATTATTAATAACATTCATCTCTTTAACAATTTTAATAAAGTTACTAGTTTTTAAGATAAAGGATAAATCATGATTCAGGACACAGAGTGGCCAAGGCAGCGTATGAGTCAGAGAGACGGCGCCGGCAATACTTAAAGGTAAGGGACGCATACTTGTGAGCTCGCTTCTTCTTCTTCTTCTTCTTCTTCTTCTTCTTCTTCCTTCTTCTTCTTCTTCCTGGGAGCCGTCTTTCACTACCGGAGGGAGCGCAGCCTCTTGGGCTTTTTGTACTCCCATTGTCTTTTATACCAATCCTCCCATTAGTCTTGTTCTTCTCCAAATATATTAACTTTATCGTAAAAAGTCATAGAACCTTTTTTATTTGTATTTTAATAAAGAATATGAAAAAAAATTGTTCGGTTAAAAAATAACAATCTTGAAATTGTTTAAACAATTTCGGTTTAAACAATTGGGCACCAGGTGGCGCCATGACAACATGCAATTATATCATCAGTAGGGCAATTTAAAGAGGATCGTATGAAAACATTGAGGTGGAATAGTTTTCGGTACTCATGCGCCGTTCCTCCTAGACTATAATGATTGGACTATCTGGGCCCTGTTAACACCAATTTTAGTTGCCCTAATTATTATTTGCGTGTTTATTCAAATTACATTGAATTAAATTATTGTTTGAAACTAAGAACAAATTGGGGGTTTTCTACGGTGTCAATCTTATTTATAGCCACAACCATTTGCATCTTTTTAAAAGATAGATTAGCAAGCCTCTCATTTAAGCTGTCTACAATATAAAAGTTGTTTAGCTACTTCATGCAGCAATCATACAATAAATAAGTTAGCCGATGCTACTGATGTATTACACTTAATTTTTAAAGCTTTAAGTTTGCGTTATATTAAATAACACTAAGTAACTTAAATTTTGCTAACACATCAATGCATACGACCTTTGAAATCTACCTTTAATGCAGATTTTAAAATAACAACTTCACAGGGCGTTTGAATCCATGGTTCGCCATCAACTTGTACCGGAATGTCTGAACTAAAATGAATCTTGATGTGTTTACCCTAAAAAATAATAATAATTATATTTAGATTTTTTCTAGCATGAAATGTAAAAATATAACTTAAGCTTTTCTTATGGTAGGTTACACACAACCACATTAGAATTTTTACCAACTGAAATTCTGCTAAAAATCAACCAAAGATAATTTTGCATTTTTCATTTGAAATCTACTATATTTTGATATTATTACGATATTGATATGTGTTTTTGTTTGTCTGTAAAGTCACAATGCCTGATATAAGCAGTGCCTGCGTTTTTTTTTTTTGTAAAAAATAGTAAATGTAATTTTTATTTACACACAACCCCATTATAAGTGTAAAACTTACTTACCTGAGCAATGCGCATGGCCGATCTTAATCCTGACTGTATTTGTCCCAAATGTACCACACCCGTGACACCTACTATTTCTAAGAGCCCGTCATAATGGTTTGGTTTATGAAAATGTCCTTCTTTTTCAGGTCCCCATGGGTTAGCTCCGGATCCCCAACTAAAATGGAAAACTAGGATTATAAACTATATAATACACTGAATTAATAATAATACACTGTTTCGTAGCACCTCCTATAAAAACAAGGATCTTTGTTTTATACCTTTTCTACACCTAACTTAATCGAGCTAACAAACGTTTCTATGCAACTTAACTATGCTAACTATTTAGTCGTAAATGTCCTAAAATTTAAAAATCGACTTAATCCATTTGAAGGTTCCTATCGCCTTTAATAGTAACGTTGAAAAGTCTAAAATTATCTAGAAATTTTTTTTTTAATACAAGATGCCAGAAAAGTGCAAAATAGATTACTCTAGCATCCTCAAGATCTTTTAAAATGGCCATCAAAATAAGAAAAGACTAATGTAATTTCTTAAAATAAATTAAATAAAAGTCCGTAACATTGCTGCCTTCCAACTTTTGATCATCTCGATCAGGTATTTTCTCGATCTTGGTAGCGGTACAGCTGTTCTACTTTTATCTTTGCCTATGGACTTTTTTGAATTCGGTACACCAGATCATTAAGCCTGTGCACTTTTCTATACATTCTCTTCCATTACCACGTATATCTTTAATAAAACTGCCTTTGCCTCAAAAGTTGATGGTTTCATAACAGTAACTGCGGTAGTAGATTCTGAAATGACACCTGTAGTAGCTATATTTTTAATTTTTTCTTGTACTGTATTTCTTCTTTAACATCTTCTTCGAAAAGTTTTATCTTAAGCAAAATTTGTTTTCTCATCTCATCTTGGCTTTAATGAAATTCTCCTTTTAGCTTTTCTCGAATGGTTATCATCTTTTCTTTAAGCTCTTGTTTCATTTCTGATTGGTTTTTTTTAATGCCTTTTTGGATTGTTGTCATATCTTTTCTTAACCGGTTTGAATTTTGAGCTTGATTTCTTGTTAATTTTACCTATACTCGTATTTCTTCTTAACTTCTCTTCATTTTTTTGTCTTCTCGTTATTTTCATTTGATTGGCATTTTTTTAATCTTCTCTAGCGAGACAGGGATCATCCACACCATACTTTGGACCTGGACCTACCCTTGGAGTGACCAAAACCACAGCACGAGGGCAAACCAGGTAATGGATCCGAAACAAACACGAGGAATACTGGGGAAACCTCAGTTGAATTAGACATGGAAAAAGCTTCATAAGGAGCCCATCCAAAAAAACGAAGGAAGAAGTACTCAGACAAAGTACGAAAAGACTTCGCATAACGGTGGGGTTGCTAACAGGGCACGATAACCTAAGAGGCCACCTACACAAGATAGGCTCATACATTGGGGACCCAAGTGGCAGAATGTGCGACAAGGGGGAAGAAATAGTCTACCTTATACTGTGCAAATGTGAAGCGTTAAATCACAAAAAACAGGCATTATTTGGGCAACAGAAAATGCGTCCACAGGAATATATTAACCAACTAGTCTCGGGGTTATATTATAGACTTGTAGAAGGAACAAGACTAATCGGAGGATTGGTATAAAAGATAATAAAAGATTAGGCACAAAAAACCCAAGAGGCTGCGTTTCCTCCGGCAGTGAATTAAGACGGCTCCCAGAGAAGAAGAAGAAGAAGAATCTTCTTTAAGGGATTTTTGGCTGGTCTTCATTTTTCATGAGATCTCTTTATTTCGTCTTGATAAGTCTTTATTTTTTTATCAGATCTTCCTTTATATTTTTTTTTGAATCAGTTGTTTTATAAGTGCACTTATTTTCTTCATAACTATGGTTTATTTACTATAATACCCAGTAAAACACACCACTGTTTTAATAATATACTTTATTATTACTTTTGTAATAAAAACATAAATGCAACTTAAAAATGATTTCAAACCGCCATTACTCTATTCATTACATTATTCTTAAGACACAAGAAGGCACAGGGGTCGTTAACAAAGAAACACGTTGCCAAATATATTATAAAATACTACAAAACAGTTCTACTATTTAGGCAACCACTAATTAACAGAATTGTATTACCCGCACCCAAGGGTAATAAACTTAACAAGGAGTGCTCGATCCCATTTAAGACCATATACACCAATTTAAATGTCAATTCGGTATTTGTGACGTAATTCGTTTGCCTGTTTGTTTTGTTTACAAGTAGTATAAAGTCTTAATTGTTTAAAATGTTATACCTTACAGTTCTAATAGTAAGTGCATATTCAAAATAGTTTTTAAAAGTTGAATATTTAACAAAAATTAATAAAATAAAACTACCTTCTGGGCAAAATGGGCAAACGGGTGACATCCAAACATAACCTATATCTGCGGACAAATAATAAAAATCGAGCAATCCTTCTTAAGTTTACCACCCTTGACCCGCACCAATGTCTACACTCCCCCGCAATTCTGTAATACTAGTTTAATAAACAAACACAGAATAACAACTAAGTTTTAATCAAAGTTAATAATATTTAGACGTTCTCTGAAATATGTAAATTTTACTTTAGCCAATGGCTTTGTAAACATATCAGCTAGTTGTTCTTCTGTAGGGATATACTCTAATATTATTTTTGATTCATTAACACAGTCTCTAATAAAGTGGTGTTTAACATCAATATGCTTTGTGCGCTTATTTTCTAAAGTAGAAGTCATCTTTATACAAGACTGGTTATCTTCATATACAATAACAGGAAAAACATTTTTAAATAGTATTTCTGATAACATTTGACAAATAAAAAGGGTTTCACTAATACATGACGATAAAGCAATATACTCAGATTCAGCACTTGAGAGAGCAACAATATTTTGTTTCTTTCATTTAAGTTGTTATTTGTATATTCTTTACTTACTGTCTCATTTTCACTCAAATTCTGTTCATCTGATATTTCTTGTTCACTTTCACTCATTTCTATAATACTATTTGGAAGATTGATATTTTCTTTGAAAGTAACATTTCTTGCATGTATTATTTTTCTTTCTTTTTGATTCCAGAGTCTATACCCATTATCTGAATATCCTATCATTATTAATTTTTCACAGTGAGGATCTAATTTTTGATTTTCTTACTTCTTTTGGGATTAAATTATAAGCTTCACAACCAAAGAGTTTTATTTTCTTTAAATCTGGTTTCTGGCTAAACCATATTTCAGCAGGGGTTAATGAATTTTTCAAAACACGAGTTTCTCTGCGGTTAATTAAATAAATAACTGATCTTACCGCTTCTCCCCACATATCTTTCTCTAAATTTGAATCAAAAATTAAGCATCTGGCTTTTTCCAATATTGTCCTGTTAAATCGTTCAGCAACGCCATTTTGTTCTGGATTGTACGCCACTGTGTATTGTATTTTAATACCTTTCATACTACAAAAATCCCTGAAAACTTTTGAGGTATATTCCCCTCCATTATCACATCTTAATTTTTCTATACCTCTATTAAACTTTGCTTCTACCATAGCTACATACTTTTTAAAAGCTTCCATAGCTTCGCTCTTTTTTTCTAATAGAAAACACATACAAAAATGAGAATAGTGGTCAATAAAAGTGATAAAATAATTTTTCCCATCGTGTGTGGCTGGAGTTATTGGACCACATATATCACTTGAAATTATTTCTAGAATTCTCTTAGCTTTTCTGTCTTCCGATACATTTGAAAAAGGTAAACGTGTATGCTTAGCTTGAATACAAATTTCACACACTCCAGGAGCAGGATATTTTGAAGAATGTCCCATTCGTCTATGTTGTAGTATTTGATCATTCACTTCACAAATATTTGCATTTTCATTGTTCACAGCACAAAGTTCTAGCGTTACGGTATAAAGTCTTCCTTTTAAATGTCCTTCTAATATTTTCTAATTGTCTTTTAAAATAAACACTTTACTGTCCTTAAATAACACTTGAAATCCATTCTCTTCTAGTTTTCTAACAGACAAAAGATTATAAAATAGCTTATGGCACATCCAAATATTCTTTATAGTTATCTTTCTTCCCGATTTACTTTGTACAAACATAGTTCCTTCTTTGTATGCTACTATTTTCTCACCTTCCTTTGCAATGTTAATATTGTAAGATACATTCTTTGAGTTTTTCAAAAAAGATGAAAAGTTTTGTCCTACTGAGTGGTTAGTTGCACCACTGTCTACTACAAATGTAATTTCTTGACTTTTGCATATTTGAGCTGAATCATGCTCTTCTGAGGATGTTAAAAAAGATATATTACTTTCTTGATTAGTCTCATGACTACTAATGTCACCATTTTCTCTTGTATTTTGTACTGTATGTGCACCACCTCTGAAACTTCCTCTTCTACTTTGGTTTCCTCGAAAATTATCTTGATTTCTAGGACATTCAAAACGTTTGTGCCCAATATTTTTGCATAGATGACATCTGAAAGGAAAATTGGAGTTTCCTTGCTGAATATTTCCACTTGAGTTTCCACCTCTGTTGTTTCCAAACCAGTTACCTCGTCCGCTTCTGTTTCTATAGCCCACAAAAGCTGCATCTACACTATTTGCACCTGTTTGTTCCAGTGTATTTTTCCTTTGACGTGCTTCCTCTAACAATAGTTTATTTTTAACAAAGTCTATATTAACTTGTGACTGATTTTGGCAAAATATGATATCGATAGCTGTTGTCACGGGTTGATATGATTCAGGCATAGCCGATAAAAGCTGCAAAATTACCTCGTTGTCATCAATTTGTCCACCAGCTGCTTTTAATTCACATATTGTTTGATCAAATTCTGTTAAAAAAATGTTTAAAGGGGTTCCAGATGAATATTTCATACCTCGTAATTTTCTCTGCAAAACTACCTGAGTTGCAATGCCTTTCTTTGCATATGTATTACTCAAACATTCCATTATTTGTTTGGCGGATGTCTTACTTTTTAAAATTTCCAAAATATTATCTGCTACACCAGTCTTTCTCAAAGTGGGCGATAACGCCCCCTTGTGGGCGCTGGAGGCCTAGAGGGGGGCGGTAAGGGACCCTGAAAAAATTGGGGGGCGCTGATTTGATTTTGGGGGGCGATGGGTGATTTGTAACGTCAGCTACTTCATATTTTAAAATTCAATGAAATTAAAACCTTTCACTACACAACATCCATTTATTAGTTGATTAAATATTTAATATTTTTAATGCGTTCACAACGCTAATTATATGTTAAGATATTTAGTAATAGGTATCAAACACTGAAATATATTCGTGTCTTCAAGTGTCGCAGGTGAGGTGCCCACCTCCGAAGACACGTGTTAAAAATATGTATATATTGTTGCGGTCAAGCAGAGCACTTGCCGAACGCGGGATTTTTTATGTACCTAATCTAGTAAAATTAAAGAAAAAATAAAATTAAGCTTAGAATGTTTAATTATAATTCACGTTTGGAGCAAACAAATATTGGACGATTTATTTGTGCAATCCTGTATTTTAGTCCGTCAACGTTCGTTCACTGACGTGACTAGAGGTGTGTCGTTCGCGAAGGATTCGTTCAAAAAGAACAAACGTTTTTGACCCACTTGCTGGATCGCTCTGCGATGAATAACGAACCTAGTTTTGTTTTATGTGTACTCATTTGTCGGTTCGAATCAGTTTTGGCTATATACCTATTTGGCAATTAAAAGAACTTTTTTTCTTTGTTTTAACTATTTTTTTGACCAAAGACTTAATTTGGAGGTTCATTTGTAGGTTTTATTGATTATAGTTTTTAAAAGTTTTATTTCAAATATGTTTTTTAAAATAATAATTATTCCAAAATAAAATACATGCAAATAATTTCTTTATTTAAAAAAAATATCACATTTTTGTTGAATTCATTACCGATCGAGTCCGACCGGCATCGGCATCATAATAAAGTGAATCGGTTGCGATCGAATCTTTTCGCGAATGCATCAAATGAATTGATTCAGTAAAAAGATTCGAACTTTCCACCTCTAGACGTGACCTTCGCCGCATGCACGCATCTCACTCGCTCGCCCTCCGGCCACTCTGCCCGCTACCCCGATACTCTTAATATTGTAAAGTTGAATTATAATTGCTCAATGTTGATAATTTTAAATAAAAGATACTCTTAATATTGTAAGTTGCAATAATAGTGCTCTCTCTGGTAGGAAGAGTGTCGTTTAGAATATAGGTTTAATTAAATTCCAGGCGAGACTAATATGTTATTAAGATTTTTAAGGTGACAAAAAAGTGGGGGGCGCTACAAAATAACTAATTTTCAAAGTGGGCGTTAGACAAAATAAGTTTGAGAACCTCTGTGCTACACATTGCACAATGATGGTTCTTGCCTTGACGTCACTTTTCATAAATTTTGCATATTCGTCTTGGGATGTTACTGCAGGTGGATCTTCATTTAAAATATGCAAAACACCTTGTTGTTCCAAAAGTAGCTTAATTCTAAAGTCCCAATTTGAGAATGCCAAACCGTCGAATGGCTTTACGTTAAACAAATTCTGATTTTTCTCGGACATTATTTTCTGCTTGTCTTTCCGCGATTGCACAACTTCGAAATCGAAAAACTTTCCACGACCGCGTTTACTTTTTCCAGCTTCCAGTGTTCACTTGGGTATTCCTGGGCCCATAACCTATGGTTTATTTACTATAATACCCAGTAAAACACACAACTGTTTTAATAATATACTTTATTATTACTTTTGTAATAAAAACATAAATGCAACTTAAAAATGATTTCAAACCGCCATTACATTGTTCTTAAGACACACGAAGGCACAGGGGTCGTTAACAAAGAAACACGTTGCCAAATATATTATAAAATACTACAAAACAGTTCTACTATTGAGGCAACCAGAATTAACAGAATTGTATTACCCGCACCAATGTCTACAATAACTGCGTTTACTATCTGGTCCTAACAGGCATTTAATTTTCTCCTTAACCACTTTCGCTTTCTTGTGGGTTCAACAATTATATAAATCAAGCACATATTTTAAAAGTTAGTAACAATAAATACTAAATATAAACCAACAGTTGATTAATAGAACATTTTTTGTTTAATAATTTTATTGGAAGTCAGGTTCACAAACGTTTCTATGGTAACAACAATGCAACGTAACGAAACTATACTAACGGTTTAAATGTCTTGTGTCAACTACTTTAGGCTTTAAAAGTAAAAAAAACCGTGCGGACTTTCTTTGCGCTTTTTGTAGTAATGTGGAAAAGAATAGAAAAGTTTGGAATTGGCGAATAAAATTCTTTTACTACAGGATGCAAAAAAAGTACAAAATTGATGACTCCAGTGCCCTCAGAATAATTCACAGTGGCCGTTGGAAAGGAGAAATCTTAGGTAATTTATTTTAAATAAATTATTAACCTAAATAAAATAAGGTAATTTTCTCGAAAGTTGCCTTCTCTCCGATTTTGACTAAACTTGGTATCCGGGGGTTTTTTGGGCTGATTACAAATCTGAAAAAATATTTTTTTGGCAATGTTTCGTTTTCGAGATATTCGTCATCAAAGATGAAAATCAAACTAACCTCATTTTCACTCTATTCCCCCTTCTTTTTGTACACAATTCTTGATTTTTACACTAAAGTGCCACACAATATTTTATGAACACCTCTTAAAACCTTGTATTTTTATTTTATACATTTTTTCCATTAAATTGCGAACTTTCACGTTCAAACGCAGCGGCCATCTTTGCATATAAAATTCTTGGTGTATAAAGGTTGCGTTGGGGCGCGTGAAAGAAGATGGTTGCAATTAAATAGAAAAAAAGTGTAAAATAAATATAAAAACAAGTTTTTATAAGGTGTTTGTGAAATATTGTGTGCCACTTTAGTGTAAACATCAAGAATTCTGTGCAAAAAGAAAGAGGAACAGTGTAAGTAAGGTTAGTTTAAATTTTAACTTTGATGATAAATATCTCGAAAACGGAACGTTGCCGAAATATATTTTTTCAGATTCGTAATCAGCGCCCAAAAAGCCCTCGTATACCAAATTTGGTCAAAATCGAAAAGGAGGCAACTTTCGAGACAATTACCTAAAATAATTCTAACTTCCCACATTTTTATCAAGTAAACAAATAGTTTTAAAATCCGTAACAATATCTATAGACCAGTAAATGAAGGGACACAGCTGTAAATAAATCTGTACAGTTTTTCCTTGTGGCGCAATTCTTAGGTCTTCGGGGATGCTTTCGAGCGAAAAAAAGTTTATCAGCATTCACAGGTGGAAAAGAGTTGAAAATGGCCCCTCAAGGCCCGAAAAATGGGTTTCTCGCTATGCTAAAATATGCGAATTGGAGAATTTTTGTTTTGACAAAAAATTAAGATCGCCTTGTAATCTACAAAAATTGTCTTTTTTTCGAAAAATCGATAGTTTTCGAGATAGCGGGACCCAAAAGTCCCCTCATTTCAGCTGCCGCTCTACCGCTAAAATGCCGTTATCTTCATGAATTCACTTATAAGCGGGCGGACGAATTGTTTCATTACTCGGGCAATAATGTACATTTCTTAATCATTCAAAGTTCACCGGAATGGGAAAACCCGTACCTATAATTGCCTATGAGTTTGGGTCTATTCTGATTTTTCCAGAATCTAGAAAAAAGCTCTTAGTTTTTTTTTACAATATTTTGTGAGTATCTCATTAATTTATTGATATTTTTTGAAAAAATGGTTTGTTATTAACATTTCTTTCTCTTTTTATAATGAGACTTTAGCAAGTGTTTAATGAGAAAATTTCCTTCACCATCTATCTTGCGTTTTGATAAAAAATTGTTTTGCCCATTTGAATTTGTTAGCCGTTTCCGGAGTTCTAGAAAAACTGTATGTTATGGATTTTTCGACGGCAGTTTTGGGGAAAAATATTAGTGTAGTGAAAAAAATGGTGGGGACCATTTTTGTAGATTTTGAGGTGATCTTCATTTTTTGTACGAACAAAAATTCTTTAATTCGCATATTTTAGCAGATATTCGCAGGAAACTTATTTTTAGAACATTGGGGGGCCATTTTTAGGGGCTTCCCACGTCGGAATCGTGATAAACTTTTTTTCGCACGAAAGCATCTGCGAAGACTTAAGAATTGCGTCAGAAATAAAAACTGTAAAGATTTATTTACAGCTTTGGGTACTTTCAGGTCTTCAGTTACTGGACTACTATGGCATGTTTGATAAGTGTGTTTGATGGACAATACGTTATTGGTGAAAAATATGTTACAAGAGAAAATGGTTGTTCCTTAACACAAAAACATTGTTAAAAAAGTAATTACCCATATAACTTTAAGCATTTCATAAAAGTTTACAAAAATCTGATATCTGCTAAAAATAGTACTGCAAAACACAGCATAAAGATTCTGACCGTCATTTGTAAGCAAAACTTATAAATTTATGGTTTTAATAAAATGGTATTTTAAAACCGCCAACAACAAAATAAATATTAATTTAGTTTAGAAACTGTATTTTTCAGTTAAACTTGCTGCATAAACAATATTATTTATACTTAAGGAATCAAGATACTTACCTTAAAATATTAAGCACTATTATTCCTTCAACTTGTGGTAAATTAATACGTTTAAAGTCCACCTCCAACTGCACCAATTTGTGCAAATCTCTGCAAACTTTTCCTTGACCGACCATTCTTCTTAAACCCATTTTTACGTAAACGCTTTTATTATGTAGACGGCTTATAAATTTTCCTGGGTTTTCTTCTCTAGCGTTATGAAAATCAAGACACAGATCAGCATCGATTCCGATTCCAAAGTAGTTGTTCATTACTAGGATCTGAGAATTGTCCTCGCTTGTGGAGCCTGCCACTACTGTAGTAAGTGTATAAAAGATTATTAAACAGGTAACAGTTATCTTGCGCGATATATTCCAAATGACATATTTTAAAGTGATTCTTTTTGTTTTAATCTGCATTAATAAGTAATTTATAAAAGTATTATGTGTCCCACTTTAAACAACATTCCCTTTTTTTTGCTATTTTTTTGCTATTATTAACTGCATTTATTTTTTAACAGTGCTGAGTTATGTCTTTTAAAATCAGTCCTAAAATACTCCAATTACTTTATACTGTTGCACTATTTAATATTTCAGGGCTTACACCATAGTCAAAAAATATATTGTTTAAAGCCTCTCCGCTTATTTTTTTGCCCAGAATTTGGCGCCAAAAAGTCTTGCTTTTAAACTAGAGATTAAAACAATATCTTTATCTTATTAGCTTTTTTATCGTAAATTTCTCGAGTAACCTTAAAACCAACTTAATAAGGGGTTTTCCAATAAGAATGATATGATTTTGTAATAATGTAGTAATCATGGTACTAAAGTTATACCTGTCACTAGTTGTCATTTATGTTCAGTAAACTCTAAGAATTTATTATGGCTAAATACTCGCTCTAAGAACGTCTGGTTATTGTCCAAAAATGTTACGAAAATGCTCGTTTTTTTGTGAACACTTCGCACTTCGCCCTTCGCGGAAACTTTGGTCTAAATAATTGCCCTTCTGTGCTTGCCATTCGTCGCATAGTTGAGAAATTTAAAACTAATTTTACTCATCTTTTATGGTCAAATTTGGATGCGCTAGTTTTAGCAAGACGGTGCTACATGTTACACTGCTCATGAAACCGTCGCCATACTGTAAAAAAAAGTTTGGTGAAAGGATAATTTTAAGAAATGCAGCTGATGCCTGGCCACCAAGAAGCTCTGATTTGACTCCTTTAGATTACTTTTTATGGGGTTATTTAAAATCTAAGGTTTATGCGAAAATTGGATTTGTCGAATTTACTTGTGTACACGAAGCCGAGATGGACATTTAAACCACGTGCAATTCAAAACATAAATGTTATCGATTATGCTTCAAGATAATATAAAAAGTGTGATTATATCTGAAATCATTTCTAATTTATTCAATTTTAAAATCATATCGTTCTTATTGGAAAACCCTTTATAAGATAGACTATTTAAAAAAAATATTTAGACATTATTTCTATGGAAATAGGAACTAATAGTTGATATTTTTAAAGCTGTTTTGAAGCAAGGTAAATTTATAAATATCACCTCCTCAACTACTTATCATTTTGTTTAAAGCTTACTAATGGGGAAATTTATTTTTTTAAAAAGGCTCCTTTTTGTCTAGTGTATTAAAATAATTTAATTTATGCGGATTTTAAATTACGGTAATAATTTTCCAACATAAACTTTTTGGTATATCCGCAAGTTCTGTACATTCCTTCCAGCCCCGTTTGTTGCAGAATCATGTAAGGACCTTTTATATATATATATATATATATATATATATATATATATATATATATATATATATATATATATATATATATATATATATATATATATATATATATATACATATGTCATTTGTAATTTTAACGCTAAGCTTAACTAGCGGTGGTAAGCAAAAGCTTTATTATGAACTAGTAAGAATTATTTATATAAAAATAGCTGATTTCAAGCAAAATTTCGAATTATTACTTTTCTAGGTATAAAATGTGATATATTAAAACAAATGAATATTCTGATTTGACAGCTAAGAAAGACACATACAATTAACGTCTTAAAAACAAATGGCGAAATTGAATAAAGCAAACTACATGTGAATCTTACAAAACTATGTCTATACAAGCATATATTTGACCAATGGCAATTTTAAACATTTCTAAGAATCACTCTTAAATAATTCTTATTAGTCCACTTAGGAGACCAATTTTTAAAACTGCATTCTAAATAAGTATATATGGTATTTAACAAATGTTGTTTTGCCGTAAATTATTGACCGCAGATACAAGCATGAACCGTATGTAAATTATTTTCAATAAAAGAAAGTTATCTTAAAAAATTAAATTTCAAATGTGGGTATTTAACATACCATATGGCCAAATAAGAGCTGACTGCATCGACTATATCTCAAAAAATGTTTGACAGAATATACAGGGTTCCCCATAATAGGCTACCTATTTTGATATTGAAATAAATTCTATATGAGATAAGTCAGTACGTTTTTTTTCTATGTCGTTTGGATTTTAATAAACATATTTTTAATTGAGTAGGCACCTGTCACAAAACTAGGAAATTGATTTTTTTAAAAGGTCATTTTTCTAATAAAGCATCATTAGGTTTGAACACATAATTTAATGTTTAGTTTTAATTTTTATGGATTATTCGGTTCAACAACGAGTTTTTTGCGAGAAAACATAAAGAGTATCTTAATAGAAGAAGATGAAGCGACAGTACATACTGCTAAAAACTCTAAAAGAGTTTTGCGAGAAGTGTTTAATGGCCGACTTATTTCACTATTTGGGGATTTAAATTGACTTTTAAGGTTCCCGGACTTAACTGCACCAGACTTTTTTCTGTGGGGCTATTTAAAGTCAAAGGTTTTTGCAGCTCGTCCAGAAAACATCCAAGATTTTAAGGACCGAATTCCTGAAGAGGTCCGGTGAATAGATCAGGTTTTCCTTCATTGTGTCATGAATAATTTCTTGTTAAATCTTGAAAAGTGCATTGAAGTTAATGACACTTACTTAAAAGATGTAATTTTTAAAAGTTTGGATAAGTCGTATGCTATAGTAAATCCAAAAGTGTAAATTGTAATTAAGTGTAATAAAATATAAGTTTTATTAGGTTTTAACAATTTTACTGAGCAATTAAAATGGGTAGTCTATTATGGGGAACCCTGTACATTTACGCCCCCTAAATGGGTAACAAGAGGCCTAATCTTTTTCATAGGAAAAATTGAAAAAATAAGGAAATTTTGCGAATTTTCACATTTAATTTTTTATTCTTACAAATTAAAGTCGTGAAGCCTTACTCAGGGGGTCGCCGGCAAAAGGAATAGGCAAGATTCTATACTACAATACAAAACATAGTTTCAGTGAGAAAAATGGGCTTGTTTACTTTTTAAAAATTTGTCAAATCGTGGTGCTATTTTTAAAATGTTAATTATTAAATAATTTTTTAATTTAAGTCTTTTTCTGTTTTTAGTTTTAATGTCCACCATTCATAAAAAAGTCAGTTCACAGAGGTAAGAAGTGGTGAATGGCACTAAATATTTTAGAGCTTCTATTGCCGGCTTTGGATATTCTTGTTTTCTTTTCATCCAAAACACGTCAATACTTTTCAAATGAAATTTCATTTTAGGCATACCGTTAATAGCTGAATCTATAGGATTTTCATTAATTTTTGTTGTGGGATCAGCCAGTTCTACTGATTTATCCAAGAAAGGATTTAGAATTCATCTACGTCCATTATCAGCTTTAAGGTGGAAGTCTGGAAAGTATGTTAGTATGATAGTTCCTCTTGCAAATTATGCAAGCTCTCTATCATTCAAGGAATGTAAACCCTTACCACAAGCAATTGGTATGTTGCATTATCTTTAACAGTCTTCTAAACACATGGAACAGACTCAAATTTATTGTTTTGCAGAGAGGTTTACCACAAATGAAGTTTTGCACGAAATGCTTTGACTTTATCTTTAGCTGTTAAAATATTTTTTTCTATACCTTGGAGGTTCTTGTTTAAATAATTAAGGTGGCTTAAAAGATCTGCCAGAAATGCTAATTTCAAGAGTGTAAGTAGGTCAGAAAAATGATTGGCATATTTAGATTTAGCATCTTAGAATAACATTAACAATTCAGCTTTCAGTTCTAGAATTCTTGCCAATACCTTTCCTTTGAATAGCCACCTGACCTCTGTGTGATAAAGGGGATTGTGATGAAGCGAACCCATACCTCTACAAACGGCTGGGTTTGCAAGGCTTTGATAGACTTCGCTATTTTTATTACCTCTTAAGCACGTCATTTAAATCAGAAGGTAAAACCTTAGCTGCTAGAGCTCTGTACTCATCAGCGACCTTGCGCAATTGAGAGTTGAGACAAAAGAACATTCTGTGGAGCGCGGGGGACGGCAATGCAGGATGGCAACGCCGCAAAGTTAGGACCGCGCAAGCTTTCGTACAAGTCATAGTCGCACGCAACCTTACCAATTTACCTCGTACTTTCTTTCAAAGCTCCCGCTGCTTCTTGCAGTGTTGTAGGTCTTAATAATGAATATGGGTAACAAAATAGAAAACTAGAGACTAGCTTGTTTATGTCTATTGCCCAAGGAGATCACTAGAATTTTTCCACCTGTAAGGGGGTCGCCTATTCAAAAAGATTGAAAAAGACTGGTCTAGATTATTGAAAAAAATCGTCTGAATTAATGAAAAAAGACGTTAATATAGACAAATCAGGAAAAAAATTGCCAAGTCAAAAAAAGCAGAACATGATTGCGGACAGAACTTGCTCTTATTTTAGATCCCAGTGCTTTAAGAGGCCGAGATTTTAAGATGGAAACTCGATCCTTATTTTACGTAAGTGTTTTTGGTAAGATATTTTACAGTAACACAAAGTTTACAATAAAAAGAAGTATTGCTTTGTAGCCCAGACAATATACACATTAGGGTCGGAATTAACCCGTCAGGCGATAAAATTCTGCAATTAGATTGTTAAAAACATTAATCTGTCATATCAAAAAATTTTCTTCGAGAGATTCGTCCTGCGTTTTCCAAAATTAGCAAATTTTTATGATTCTCAATTGTTTAAATTAAAACTTCTTTAATTCTGAAAATAAGAAAAAAAGTTTAAATAAAAGTTTTTGCAGATTTATTCCTCAATACCTACTTTTTAATATTATTTAAATCGAACTGTTTTTTTTACATATAGGAAAAAATATCAAACTTTCTATTTCAGCTTTTTTGGCAGTTCGATTAAACGTGAAATTTTGAAACTTAAAATCCGTATAGTTTTAATAATAATGGTTATATCTCTATAAAAATTTAACTTTAAGTACTTTAAAGTGTATACATTTAAGTGATTATTTTGTTTTATATATGTTATTATCAAATTCAAATAGTACACTGGAAACTTTAATAACTGCGAAAGATTTGAAATATTTCAAGATTTAGAAGACAATGATGTAGAAAATGAGGCGGGAAAAGAGGTCTTTGAATTCAAAAACAAAATTAACGCATGATAAAAAATCATTATGGTTTCGAATTATTTTTAATACATATTTCATTTGTACCGTACCGATAATAAAAATTAATATTTTCTACCATGCTTTTTATTTTTTAAATTGTCTTTATTTTATTAATTAATGTACAATTATGTAAAAAGTATGTTAATTTTCTAAATTACAAAAATACCCTGAGTTTTATTTATTTATTCAGTATTTTTGAAATAAAATCATCTAATTATTATACCTGAAAACTTGCGGAGAGTTAAAAAAAATTTATCAGAGCTTTTAAAATTAACTAAAATATTATTTTTTTCTTAAAAATGAACCAAAAGATTTTAGTTTTTTTTTATTAAAGTTTAATTTGTTTAAATAAATTATTTAAACATTAACTATACAATCACTGAAAGCGTTAATGCATTTTACTAAATGATTAATTAGCAAAAAAAGCCTCAGCTGTCGATATGCAGTAGAATGCAATAAATGCATTGATATTTTTAAGGTGTAATTTACGGGTATAACAATTCCTTCAATTAAGTACATCTCTGTTCTAAAACTACTTTTCAAAAAAATGTTCAAACAAACATTGCAGCTCAAAACGTATGTTACAACTTCTGTATAACAACATTGGCTCTATTTTTTTTTTTTTAAGTAGACAAATATAACGCTAGTTTGTACATTATGAGTATAAGAATAGTTCAATTTATAAATAGGTTATAACGACATAACTTAATAAAATATTTATAAAAAAATAATATCAAAGTTTTAGCTTACCAATTTATCTATAAATTTTATAGTCCAGTAAATGAAGGGACAAAGCTGTATCTGTTCAGTTTTACCTTGTGGCGCATTGCTTAGATCTTCGGAGATGCTTTCGAGCGAAAAAAAGTTTATCAACATTACCAGGTGGGAAAGGGCTGAAAATGACCCCTCGAGGCCCGAAAAATGGGTTTTCCGCTAATATCTGCCAAAATATGCAAATTGCAGAATTTTTGTTTTAACAAAAAATTAAGATCGCCTTGTAATCTACAAAAATGGTCCTTATACTTTTTTTTCTAAAAATCGATAGTTTTCAGCTGTCGCTCTACCTCTAGAATGCCGCTATCTTCATGGATTCACTTAGAAGCGGGCGGACGAATTGTTTCATTACTCGGGCAATAATGTACATTTTTTAATTATTCAAAGTTCACCGGAATGGGAAAACCCGTACCTATTATTGCATATGAGTTTGGGTCCATTCTGATATTTCTAGAATATTTAAAAAGCGGTCAAAGTTTTTTTTTACAATATTTTGAGAGTATCTCTTGATTCATTGATATTTTTTGAAAAAATGGTTTGTTATTAACATTTCTTTTTAATAATGAGACCTTAGCAAGTGTTTAACAATCCCAGAAAATTTCCTTCACCATCTTTCTTGCGTTTTAATAAAAAATTGTTTTGCTCATCTGCATTTTTTATCCGTTTCCGGTTCTAGAAAATCTGTCCAGTGTGGAATGTTATGAATTTTTCGATGGCTGTTTTTGCGAAAAATATTGGTGTTGAAAAAAAAATGGTTTAAACAAAAATTCTGTAACTCGCATATTTTGGCAAATATTCGCGGGAAACTCATTTTTGGGACTTTGGGGGACCATTTTCAGCGGGTTCCCATGTCGGAATCGTGATAAACTTTTTCTTGCTCGAAAGCATCCGCGAAGACCTAAGAATTGCGCCACAAATGAAAACTGTACAGATTTATTTACAGCTTCGGGTACTTTCAGATCTTCAGTTACTGGACTATTATATGAAATTTCTCTATTTTCATTTTTTAAAGAGTTACGTTAAAATAATGTTGTAAGAAAGGGATTTCTTAAATACCTGTACGATTGACTCTATTCAAAAATTTGCTTTACCTCCATAATAAATGAAGATATAAAAAAAATCAAATACAAGTTGTAGCTTAAGATCTTAAGTTCAACTTTTATTAAAAACTTTTTTTTTATTTTTTTTTTAATTATATAAAAATAATAAAAATTCAGGTAAATACAGGTATGCACAGGTACCCACAGGTGAATATCTTAAAGAAATTTGTTTGCCTCGATGTCTAAATTCAAAATTTCAATTCCCAAAGGTTAAATTCTAGATTTTGAGAAAATTGTGTGTATATTGACTGGGCTATTGGTAATTAGGACCGCATATAGATTATTGGTTTTATGAAAAAAGTATTAAGCCAATACATAAATTTTATCTGCTAAAATATGTGTTAAATAAAACCTTTAATGCACTACCCTATATGTCTTAAATAGATTTTAGTTTTATATGTTTGCAGGTAATATTTGAATTAGGAGGCAATGAAATAGTTACATTAAAAATAAAACGTTAGTTTTAAATATTACAGCAAAACAACATCTAGATACACATATGATTGACCTGTTTTTCTAATTTGCTCATTGGTCACTTTCATTTTGGACAGTTTTTGCCTCTTCTTACCGGTGGAATTGACCTGTTTCATACTATCGTCGGGTTTCTCCTCCGGATGAAAAACAACAGTCCAGCGATCAAGACGAATTTCTTCTGCATCTATTACATCTTTTAATAAGTTTAACGGGTCCTCTCCTCCAGTATACCCGGGTCCCCATCTTAATACGCGAGCTAGATCATTTCCTAAACAATTTAAATAATTTAGTTGCATCACTAGTAAGAGTATTAACACAATGAGTCACTCCAAAATTAATAGTGGTTTTATTACAGCTAAGACTAGTTTACCTGTGCCTAAAGGTACAATAGCACAAGCTGGTGATGAACATTGAGAATCTTGTCCCACGTTATCCAAACACTGCAATACCCAACCGATGGTTCCATCGCCTCCGCATACTAAAATTTTATACTTGGGGATATTTCTAAATACATACAGTCCTGGTAACGGCCCACCAATATCCAAATCAAATACTTGATATGGATTAAGTAGCCTTCTGAAACTGGATATTAGCTCAAGTCCTTGGCATCCACCGGATTTAATATTTACAAATACCAGAAGAGGATCTACATCTTGTGGAACCATGGATTGTTCAATATTTGGAAGAAGCATAACTAAAAATAAAACACATATTTAAGTTTAAAGTAAAAATTCAATTATAAAAGGGTTAAATATGTATTAAAAAAAATATTTTTTATCTATTTTTAGACTATATAGAAAAGGAATATTTTATAAAAAAAATCAGTAAAATTTAGTTTTTTTATTGTTAAGTGTTGAATAGGAATAAGATACGAGTATAAAATTAGGGAGTAAAGAAGCTTTTTCTCGCCTGACGCAGTTCCACCCCACAAATGTCCACTAAAAGACTCTTAACGAACGTTTCGTGTTCTAGGTATGTGGAAAGCTAGCATGGGGCCGAAGTCATACTACTGTTTAAAAAGGAGGACTCAACAAATATAAAAAAACTATAGGCTCATCAGCCTACTATCGCACCTCAATAAGCTTTTTACAAAGATTTTAACAAACAGACTAACACAGAAATTCGATTTATACCAACCTGTGGAGGTTGGATTTCAAAAAGAATTTTCCACAAAAGACCATCTGCAATCAATCAAAACACTTATCGAAAGAACAACTGAATATAACATACCAATTCACATGGCCTTTACTGATTTTCACAAAGCTTTCAATTCAATTAAAATATGTTATATTTTAAAATCTATGAATAACGCGCTTATGGACTCTAGGTATACCTCTATAATCGAAAATATATGTAAAAACGCATCCCTTAACGTTAAAATTGACGAAGACACCAAAACTAACAGTATTAAGGTTTGACGTGAAATCCGACTGGGGGATACCATATCACCAAAATGGTTTACGTTAGCTCTTGAGGATGTCTTTAAAAGACTACACTGGGATTAAAACACTAGCCTAAATAACTCACGATTAACGGAAGTTATCGTGTTGATATCGGATGACATCACAGAGATCAAAGAAGTGCTCCAACAACTAAACAGGGAAGCAGATCGACAGAAATATCGACACGAATAAAACTCTCATGGGCCGTATATTATGGTAAACTGTCATATATATTAAAGAATAGTGCTATCCCAATAAACTTAAAACGCAAGGTCTTCAATAGTTGTGTTTTACCTGTTGCGACATACGGCATGAAAAATATTGCCCTAACTCAAAGAAACGCCAATAAACGACGGGTGATGGAAAGAGCAATGGAAAGGTCAATGTTGGGAGTAATTCTGAGAGACAAAATCAGAAATGTGGAAATCCGTAGAAGAACAAAAGTTAAAGACATTATAGAAAAAATCGCAGAAATGAAATGGCAATGGGCGGGTCATGTAGCAAGACAGGACAACGATAGATGGACACCAAAAATCATAAAATGGAGACCGAGAGAGACAAACCGAAGTATAGGCAGACCACCTTTGCGATAGATCCGTGGTCGTCAAATTGAGGCCCGCGGGCCGCATTTGGCCTGCAGCCGGTATTTATGCGGCCCGCGCCAAAGTAAATTATTTCAATGGTCAACTACATATCATAAACAAAATCAAAACATATTTTCCGTTCCAATCCGGCGAACGGCGACTGACGTTAGTCCGCCGCAAGAGGGTACCTTTGCGACCTAATGTGAAGGCGTCACATACTTTGCGGCCCGGGCGCTGACACCCACATTGGATGATATAAGAAAGATAGCAAGTGAAAACAGGTACCAGAAAGCCCAGAATAGGAATCAGTGGAAGGAAAGGCCTATGTCCTGGAGTGGATGAATAGTGATTGAGATGATTGAGAGATTGTTTTTAGTATTTTTTCCGTTCCTACTCCAAGTTAAAAAAAGAAATAATGAGATCATATTCTAGGATACAATAATCCGGAGTTAAAATACTCCATCGAAATCATTTAAATTGATGAGTTCAACCTAAATGTAAGCTCCGTATACCATTACTTAATGTTTAATCCATTTATTTTCAGTAGCATTTTTAACTGAAATTTAAATTAGTTTAATAGAAGAATTATTATTTAAGTTTTCACGAACTTTAAGCTACAAATCTACAAAAATTGACTCTTCGAGTGAAGCAGTTAAAAACTTCACACTTAGTTACTATTTTACTAATCGCATTATAAGCTGTACGTAAGGTTCTAATGAAAATAAACAATTTTAAATTATCATAGTATTTAAAAATGAAACACAAAATTGTACATAAGAGACAGTGCAGCTTCCATCCCAAAAGATCCAGAGCAGATCTTTTTTCATTGTAACTCGTTTTTCTTGACATACTTTAAGCTTTTGACCATCATAATGATGTGCTTCTAAACCAACTTTCTTTCCATGAACTTTTCACCTAAGCCTTGTTCTTGATACTCTAGTTTCCTTTCTAATCAACGTACATCAATTATTTTTGGGGGCCACTCTTTTAACTGTAATCGAACTATTGCTGGGGTACCCAATGGCTTAGAATGAGTATTAAATTTACTTGTTCTTTACATCAACGATCTTTTCCTTTACCTCATTGCAGAGCTGTCAAAGTACTCTTAAATAGTACTTCAAGTACAAGTACCAAGTTTTTGATTTTTTAAAAATTACTTCAAGTACAAGTACCAAGTATTCACTAAAATGTACTTGCATTTTCAAGTAAATTGAAAAAGTACTTGAAGTAAAACAAAGTACTTGAAGTACATCAAAGTACTTGAAGTAAAACAAAGTACTTGAAGTACACCAAAGTACTTGAAGTAAACCAAAGTACTTAAAGTACATAAAAATACTTGAAGTAATTAAAAGTACTTCAAGTAAAACAAATTATACTTGAGTAGTATTTTTTGTAAGGAAGTTAGAGGGTTTATTTTTTAAAAAGGGGTTTTCCAACAACTCCTAAAACCTTTAAGGACTGAGCGCTACGTCATTGGAAAGTGCCAGTCGGGAAAAACTATAGTTAGGAAAACAAGTAGGGTTGCTAAGTGTCCCGTTTTAAGTCGGGATCTTATGCATCCGATGTCCGAAATAATATAAAATTTCGTATGTAAATTGATGGCAACAGGCCTACAATGCCGTACTCGGGTGAGCGCTTGGGCCTTAAACTATTATAGGAAATATTGGTTTTTCCCAAAACGGGTTTTTTCCCTGTGGTTGCCAACTGGTTGGCGTTGGCACCCGTTGGCATCCGATATATCTGCAAAAGCGAGTGTTTTCATATGGGTGCCTACAGCAGGTTGGCACCCAAAACCTATTTTTGGGAAATATTTTAATTTCCCATCAACACAAAATCAAGTCAGAACAACCTAACTTCAATTTTGATGTCGTTTCCATTTTATTAGTGGAAATTTTGTAAATTCGAGTACTTGGTTGATTTTTTACTTCAAGTACTTTTTATTTACTTGGAGTACTTTCTTTACTTAAAGTACTTTTTTTTTACTTGAAGTACTTTTTTTTACTTCGTAATACTTCAAGTACTAAATAAATACTTCAAGTATTTTACTTGGTCAAATCAAGTAAAAATCCAAGTATCTTCATAAAAAAGTACAAAAAAGTACTTCAAGTAAAATTTTACTTGAAGTGCTTCCAGTTTTGACAGCTCTGCCTCATTGTACCCTTTACTATAATATATAGTTTATTTTTTTGTTTTAGTTTCATCCTGACAACGGTGGCCGCTTTGCTACCGAAAGGTAGATTAATATTTTTGATTTTTATGTTTTTTTGAGGGTTTTCTTCTTTTTTGTTGCAGGCGATCTGCAAGTTCATAGGGGTCAATAGGGCTAAACAGGATCAGTTTGTTATACCCCGGCACCTGGACCGAAGAGGTCCCATTTTTCAAAAAGTAGTAAGGCGGGCATCATAAAGAAAACAAACTGAAACATGAACCCGCCACAAAACTATAAAATATATTTATATATTTTTTCATTTATAAAGTAGTAAAAGGATTTGATTTCGGTTCATCTGTGTTGGAAATATACTGTATTTAATAAATTGCAATTTTAGAGCTTCTTTAGTGGTGACTAACAGGATAGTAAAAAATGATAATATGTTTGTACCTAATAGAGACTGTTTTTCTTCCAATCTTGACTCTCTCAGTATATAAAGTGCCCGCACTGCAGTATCAGAATCTTCAAAGGTTATAACCATTGATCCATATTCATAATAGATGGGACCAATTTTCAAGAATTTGTTCTCTGTAAATAAAAAATAAAGAATACATAATAAAGAAAGTTTTGTATAATTGCTAAAATAAATTTTTACAGAATTTTGAACAAAATCAAATAAATTTTATCGATTAAAAAAATACCCCAAAATATATATTTGAATATTGACATATTATTTAGGGTGTCTCAATAGAACAACGTTTTAAAAAATCTATTATTGCATTATCATATAAATATTGTCACATTTTTAATATTTTTGTCAAAGCGGATTTGCCCAAAAATCTGACAAATAATATTGTTATTGCCATTTTCTAAAGCATTATTTACCTTTAGCTATTTAGTAATATACTATCTATACAGATGGCTCGAGGAAAGGAGGCCGCACAGGCTTCGGTTTCCTATGTAGAAAGGACAAACTACAAATTTTATGGAACAATGGAAAAATATGCAACCGTAATTCAGGCGGAAGTTATGGCAATAGCTAAAGCCATAGAATACTGCCTTAATAGAAGATACAGGGGAAAGATAACCAAGAAGAAGATACAGGGGAAAGATACTGACAGTAAGGTAGCGATCGGGGTACCTACTAACAAATACAGTGCACAGATCAGAACTTACGAATAGATGTTGGGAAGCGATTAATAAACTAACGAAAATCACCAGAGACACCCAGCAATGGGTCCGTGGACACAAAGGGATCCTGGGAATGAAATATCGGACAAACTTGCAAATTTAGGAGCTGAGGATAATGGCCCTGAATATACCCCAGAAATCTCATATAACAGGGATATGACATAGCAACATGGATAGAGAAGCGGTTCAATAGGGTGCAAATGAGAAACCTGAAAGGCATACTCACAGGTCATTGTAGAAACAGACACTATCTTAACAAGATAGAAAAATGTGAGACAAGTACGTGTAGATGGTGTGGAGAGAGAAGAGAGGACGCCATACATGTACTTAGAGATTGCCCAGCCCTAGGGCACACCAGCCATGTCATGGAACGGCATGGCTGGACTTGAATGACATAAGATCCTACCACTAACAAGACTCAAATCACTAGTGAGGAAATTGAGACTCTAGTAAGCAAAATGACAACGCCATATCAGTGTAAAAGGAATGCATACATAAGGGACAGTACAGGGTTACGGAACCTGTGTATGTTTAAGGGTTGGTGTAGAGCATAATAGGCTTAGGCCTCAGTGCTCAGGGCCCTAGCGAGGGAACTCACAATGCTACGATAAATAAATAGAAGGTAATATACTCGTATCCTAGTTAAAAAAATGTGTATACTAAGTCACACATCTTTTCTTTGTTGTCCCAATTTTTTGATTTTCTTTTAACATTTGAAATTCATTTATGAGAAAACTGGCCAAAGTCAATAGTTTCTTTTCCCATGGCTTCAAATTTTCTTTTCAATGGTCTTGCATTTATTTTCAAAATGTCCGCTAGAATTTTTTTTTATAAAATTCAAAATTACGAATATCTGTCTCTATTAATGAGAGTTGTTTAAAACAAGTCGCAACTAGTAATTAACTTAAAGGTTTGAGTTATTGGTTTTTAAAAAGTTTTAAAACTTTTAATATTAGGCAAAATGTCGAATAATTTAGTTTGAAAAAAAATGTTATTTAAAATATCATTTTTGACAAAAACATGTTAAAATGTGTAAGGTGAAAAGGGGTACCTATTACCAATAACTACTTTTATTTACAAAAATGCATTTTCCAATTTTTATTTTTTAACTAAAACCCAAACTAGAAACGCAATATACTGGGTGATTTCTAAGTTGAAGCTTTTATTAACTGTATATAAAACTCGTTAAAATAAACAACTTTTTTTAATTTTTTTTTCAAAAACCCAAAAATAATAAAGCTTCATAAATTTATTTAAAAGTGTGTCTGGTGCGGGCTTGGGTATAAAAAATAGTTTATTTATTATTTACGTTTGTTTTTTGTCCTGTTAATCACGCAATATGAATCAGTCGCATTGTCTTACCGGACGAGGCGAGGAATAATTTTAATTTTAAATTATTGTTAAATCCCGAAAATGCCACCATCCAAAAACAATAAATACGTAGATATGTTCCTTATTAATTTATGATAAGTGTCGTGCAAACGTTGCTTCGAGATTGTACGCGCGACGGTTTCCCTTGCGGGCTCATTCTGGACCCAAGTACTGGGGTGATTGCAAGTTAGCTCGGTTTAAGTAAAAAAAAGTGTGGACTACATTGCGGAAAAATTATTTTCAACATGTCCAAGCACTACAGCCCGAAGACTTCTGGGCGGTGACAACTTACTTAAAACAGGACCGTTTTTGACACACTAAATGAATTTTAGTTCCTTATTTTTTACTTTAAAAAAAAGTAATTTAAAAAAGTTGTTTTTTTTTAATGAGTTTTATATACAGTTAAAAAAACGCGTCAACTTAGGAATCACCCTGTATTGAACATTTTTCTGTAGCTTATAAAAAACATTTTGTTTCTTTTGTTTGAGCCAACTAAGATTCAAATTAATAAACATACCTATAGTAAAACATATTAAACAAATGTTATATTAATAACAAATAAAAAAATAACTTACCTCTGCCAAGTAAATCTGCTAAAATATTTTCATATGTGCGCTCGGAGAGGTTTTGTGGTAAATTTCCAAGAAAAAGAGCTACGTTTGGTCCATGGGGATCTTGTTTTAGTTGTAAATAAAATCTCATAAGTTCCATTTGTCGAATACTATCTTTTCCTAGGTTCTTCATTATCTCCCATGGTCTTTCATTCCACGATAGTACGCGTTCGGTAACTAAAAACAAAGGTTTCATCTAAGAATAAAGGCACAAACAAACAAGATCAAAAATATTGAAATAAAGAGCCTTATTTTTTTAGGTGAAATAAAATCGCCCCTCAACATTCTGTGGTGTTGGCAAACCACCTCTCAATTGTGGTGTGGTGTGGGTTGTGGTTAATATCATTTATTTTATTAAACTATGTACAGAGTCTTTGATTATATTTACGTGGCATCTGGAGCCTTTATTTTTAGAGATAGAAAAAAATGTTTTGTATAAAAATTGTAGTTTTTTTTCGTATTATCTTTTGAAATTATCAGTAAAAAATATCGCATCAAAAATATGCCTGAATGTGATAGAAAAAGTGACACTAGGTCAGTTTTTCAGTTGTATACATCGGAAATGTCAGATAAAGATTTAAGTAAGTTAATTTGTTTTGGTAATTGAAATTCCTGCAAAAATCAGTTTGTGTTCTATATGTATGTTATACAGGATACTATGGAAATACTTTAATATATTAAAACGAAAGACTCTTTAAGTAATGTAGATTCACACAACTTTTTTTTAAATTTAATCTAACCAGAAAGGAATTACAAGCAACGACAGTCATTAGATGATCGAAGGCTTTGACCTTAGCGTTTAGCTGACACGCCGCTAAAAACAATTTCTTGAAATTTGCTGTTAAAATTATAGGTGTTCTAATAAAGAATTTTGTAATATTTTTATCCAAACAATAAAAAGTATTTTTCGGGTATTATTTTTAATTCAATTCTTTGCGCGGAAATACGGAAATATAAAGGGCTAGGTTACAAAAGTTCCACTGGCTTCTATTGTGTTGACTTATAATTTTAGGGTCAAATATCTTAGTTTTTAATAGTTGCTATATTTTACTTTTTTATGTAAAGATCGCAGGGTTTCACTATATTAAAGTATTTTAATAACTCCTTAAGTATTCCCTGTATACTATGAGCTAGTGATGTAACGAATGTCATTTTTTTAACATTCGCGAATGCGAATATTCAGTTTTTGTTCAAATTTGACGCAAAAAAACTGACAAACATTTCATAGAGTGTGTTTCTGTTCGTTTCCATTGCATTATATATTTTTTGTCTTATAAGTTTTAATGAAAATTTAATTGTTAAGCTTCATTGCCCAAAGTAAAATAAATAAATAAATAATACCAAATGGTAAAGTGAAGGTTGATAATGTGATTACGAGGTTAAGTTATTTTTTTGTAATAAAAAAATGAATGAATTTTGATTTTATTAACATAATACTTTAAATTGTTTTTTTTTTCTAATATTCATATTCGCAAAACATTCAAGAAATTTTGCGATTCGTTACATCACTACTATGCACTACAACGAAACTATGCACTACAACGAAAGATCTTTTTTTTTTTATTTCAAGTATATATAGTTTGTCCAAGCTAACATTTTTGTGTTGGCTTACATGTTCAAAACCAAAAATTACTAGACTCAACGTCAAAATCAGCTGATTGGCGTAAATAACCCAGTGGTGGATTAACGGCGTTTCAATTTTTGTATTAAATTTTCTTTGTGTTTGGGTGTGTTATTTCGTGTTTTAAAGTAATTAGTGAGATTAGAGATTACGCTGCAGTGTTTTTATTTTTTTTGTGTGGACTATTTGACATTTTTTATATTTAATAATTTATTTAATTTTGGACTAAGTTTTTATTTTTATTGGTTTTAAGAAAAAACCACTAGAATAGATATTTTTTAGTGTATAAATCACAATGATTGCTGTATTTCCAGTTTGGAAAAGCTTCGAAACCCACTTCAAAGCTGTGATGAGTCGGAGGTAAGAAAATATAACCTAATAAATATTTATTGAAAAATGATGCTATCAGAATAGCGATCTTGCAAAAGGTAAAATTACTCGTTTTAGGAGTATCATAATATAAAAATACATCCTCAGATGTGCCAAATATTTTAAGATTTAAATATATTTATGAATGTATTTTTTAGGATCGCATAGTGGCAGTTGCTGACAATATAAGAAGCAAAACATGAAATTTATAAGTAACTTAGGCTTAATGGAAAAACCAAACGTGCAACGCATGAGAAGGAAATTTTTAAAAGGTTTTATGGAAAATGAAGATTTAGGAGAAAATCTTTGGGTGTTTCTCGATGAAACCTGGATCTTCTCGAACAGCTCTTTCCGCAGGTCTTGGCAGGATGACGATGTATATTTTAGTGAAAAGGTAAAACATTCTAATGATTAATTATATGCTAGAAAAAATGTACTTTCCTACTACTTTTTTTTAAATTACAAGGTAAAGTGCTTTTACAATCCTCGAATAAAATTTTGTTTTGCCTTATAAATTATCACAATTTTACAAAAAAGCTTCCTCTTGCACACTCAGCTGTAGAAGACCTGTTTCTCTTTTAAGAATATTTTTACAACTTCTGCTCCGAAGCATTAGCTGTCATAATTCCTTCTTTTGTATATCCCAATTAGAGCAAATTAAAAGTCTACTCAGATGCATCCCTTTATTGTCCACTTCACATTTCCCACTTTTTCCGCACCTTCATCTCTAGAGTTTCGAGACTACGAAATCTTATCAGTAATTTACATCTGACTTCACTCTAGATACTCATAGTATGTGAACACTTAGACTTTAAGCATAAGGGTTGTCCTGAGGAAAACACACATATATAACAGATTTGGTAAATACCTCAGTTAGGGTCTCTTTCATACATAGGACATATGATTAAACCTGTAGCTCTTAGACAATATTAAACTACAGAACACACTTGCTGCATTCTTATGAAACATTAAAGTATATTTAATTAAAAAACTAATGAACTACTTATATTTTCCTTAGACACATTATTCTACATGGTGGTTCAGAAAAAGGATTTGTTGATGGTGCCAGTAGAAGTTTTAAATCTAAAACAAAAACAGGAGATTACCATGGCGAGATGAAAGCTGAAAATTTTGAAACGTGGGACAGAGGCCTTCATTAGTCATTTTAGGTAATGCCAGCTACCATAGTAGGTTGTTAAAAAACTGGCCATATAGTGGCAAAGAAAATATGGTTAAATGGTTAAAAACCCGAAATATTCTTTTTGCAAAATTGGCGACAAAATAGATTTTGTGGTGCTTGATTCAGCGCCTACCAAAGCCTCCCAAATCTTATGTCGTCGATGCTCTTATTCAGGAGGGTGGTCATCAAGTGCTGCGCTTGCATCCATATCATTGTGAATTCAATGCTATTGAAATGGTATATATTTCAAAATAATAAGACATTCCCTATTTTATGGGACCCACATTATTAGTATATTAATAAGGTAAATGGTAATAAAAATCATTTACAAGTTATTTTCTTTTTACTTTTTAGCTTTTCTTTATGAAACTACCTCACTGCTTTTAATAAAAAACTAAATATTAAATGACTATTTCATTTAAACACATTACACCAATGGCCACAGTAGTTGCCAAAATGCTTGAACTCACAAGCATCCATTTACAGTCCAGCTGCTAAAACGCCAAACCTACCACTTTGTCTGTTCTCTTATCTTAAAAGTGTCCAGACTAGTATCTGCTGCGTGCAGATTGCATACATTTTTCTTTTGTCGTTACATACGTTTGCTTTTTTCATAAAAACCCCTGGTGGACACTGCCACTTCTAAAGCCTTAAACACGACCTTCCAACGTTTTTGATAAATTTATTTTATAAAATATAAGCATCTTATTGTGGTAATGATACTCTGAATAAATAAATGATAATTACTGTTTTGTTTTATTTATTTTATAATTTAATATAGGAAGCAGCTAATGAAGTTATATCAGATGAAATAAATCGACTTATCTTTAAGCATCTTTAAAAAATTGTAAATTTGCATAATAAGGGATATAGAACCATCCCTTATAGTGAGATATTTTATCAGGATATTTCATATATTCATATTTGCCTGCAAATATAACAAAACATAACAGGTCTGTTTGATATTCAGAAATAGTGTACACTATTTTACATTTTTTTTACGTACCTAAGCTACTACGCTCTATTTGAAGGTATATTTAAGGACTAAGTGTGTACAAAAAGTGTAAAATAGTGTAAACTATTTCTAAATAACAAACACTTAATAAATAACTATTAATCTGCACTAGATAGGCGAAAATGATAATTTTTAATAAAATATTATGGCTAAACATCAAGCTTTCACAATTTATGCAAATATATGAACAGCAAGAAAAAAATACTGATGAATTTAGTTATTGTAATCTAACAACATTTTTTTTTTATTTTTTTAAGATATTAAAATTTTGAAACTCCTTTCCCTCAGTACGGTCCTGACTAAAACTCTTATATCAGCCAACTTAAATTTGAAAAACAAAATTTACTAATATGTAGGGATTAGAATTTTATTTAGAAACTCTGGATCCTGCTATAAACCTAGCTATTTCTAAAGCATACTCAGGTTGGTCCTGCATGTTTTGTTCAAAAAGATTCTGGACGGACATAAATTTATAAGGATGAAATTTGTAAAATTTTAAGATTAAATAAATTTTATAATTTGTTTTATTAAGTTCAGATACCGCATCCGAGATTGATATTTCAGGATTTTCTGAAATTATTAAAAGTAGTTATTGCTAGTCCATTTGAAAAATAATTAAAAAAAACTAGGATATCTAAATCTTCGTTTTCATTTCGTGCTACAGTTATTTTTCTTATTTTTAAGCTTTTCCGTTCACTAAACTTTCTTACTACGTATTTTATAGTGTCTATAGATGGTACCCGTTGTTAAAGATATAATTGTACTGTAGTCACATTATTATTGCTGCTATAAAAAAACAATAGCGATTTTTTGTTTTTATAGTCCTTCGACAAGAAAGCAATATAAATTATTCTTTATAGTTAAAATGATAAAATTTAACTTTTTACAATATCGAGACGTCAAATTTATTATAACAATTTTATTGTTTTTATGGCTTTCTCGGTACTAATATAATTTGTTCTACATTTATTTATAATTTAAGCTAAAATGTCTAAAAAATTGTTCACCCAAATACCATTAATGTATATATATTTGAAATCAGAAAAAAAGATCCTTCGTTGTGGCTCATAACATTTAAAGTATTTCATTTAAAAAGGTTTATTGTCTCATAAGTATACTTTTAAGTCGAACGGTCAAAATAAAAAATACCTTGCTTATTAAGACTAAAATTACTTGCTGCTTACCCCCTCTATCCAACAAAACTTCAAGGCAGCGTAGGTCCTCGCACTTATAATCAAGATCAAACCTTCGAAGTGCTTCTTTCATAAGATCGGCTACGGTAGTGTTAGCGTCTACAGACACGGTGCAGAAAGCCTGTGACACTTGTAGCTTACCAGGATAAACTCGTACTTCACCTTTATCGTTCTCCCTGTCCCTAAAAAAAATTTGACAAATTTATTTTTACGCTCTAGTAGCCTTTCTAGACATAGAAGGAGCATTTAATAATACAACGACAGTGGCAATATGTAATGCACTTGAGAAGCATGGTATCGACGAGGCTATCATACGATGGATCCGTCTGATGCTAACTGATAGAAATGTCATCGTGGAGGTTGAAGATACCACAACTGAGGCTGCTATCAGCAGATGATGCCTCCAGGGGGCGTCTTATCTCTACTTCTATGGAACATAGTCATGAATGGACTACTCGAGACAATCAGTAGAAGAGGTACTCATATACAAGCCTTTGCAAAGGATGTGGCCATTATGGTCAAAGGTGAACATGCAGACACGATAGTGGATATTATGGAAAGAGAGCTGGCAACGGTGGCGAAATGGTGTCAGGAAAACGGACTGACAGCCAATCCATCCAAAAGAGAGCTCGTACTATTTACTAGAAGGAAAAAAGACGCCTGACTTCGGAAAGTGAATTTCGGTGAGGGAGAACTAGGATACTCTTATGCAGCAAAGTATCTTGGAGTGATACTAGACGACAAGTTGTATTGGAAAGCACATCTTGAAATGGTAGCGAGGAAGCCCATAGGATCGCTATAGCTCTGTAGAAGAGTCGTGAGACGGGACTGGGGACTTTCTCCCAAGATCATGAAGTAGATATACAAAGCACTCATCAGGTCACGAATACTGTATGCCTTCGTGATATGGTAACGACGCACTGAACTTAAGATGGCACAGATAATGCTGAAATACATATAAAGAATGGCAATGAGAGGAATAACTGGGGCAGCATCCACTACTCCGACGGAATCGCTGGAGATTATTACGGGGCTCCCACCTCTCCATACAATGATCAAGGCCTCAGCAAGGGCAGAGGTACTAAGACTGGAGTGGGGAGCATAGTGATATATAAGGGAGGCACTGTGACATCATGGGCTAAGTGAGAACTGTGGCTCTTTCGATGAAGCAGAATAGCATCCCCCCAGTAATCCACTTAGACCTTATGCACAAGGTGAACATGGCATCGACGAATGACTGGGCTTACCAACGCTGTGGGACACTAAGCGAAGGAAAAGTTATCTATATAGATGGCTCGAGGAAAGAAGGTCGCTCAGGCTTCGGTTTTTATGTAGAAAGAACGAACCACAAGTTCTATGGAGCAATGGGAAGATATCCAACCGTATTATAGGCGGAAGTTATGGCAATAGCCAAAGCCATAGAATACTGCCTTAATAGAAGATACAGGGAAGAGATAACCATATGTACTGACAGTAAGGCAGCGATCGGGGCGCTAACAAATACAGGTCACAGATCAGAGCTTACTAATAGATGTTGGAAAGCAATTAAAAAATTAAAGAAAGCCGCCAAAGTCACCTTGCAATGGGTCCCTGGATACAGAAGGAAGGAATATACCGTGGAAATCTCATATAACACGAATATATCAGAGATAGCAATAAGGATAGAAAAACGGTTCGAAGAAAACTGGAAAAAGACAAAAGCCAGACAATCAAAGGCTATTATTGGGGTAGACCTATGGAAGGACCGAAGGACCAACCGATGAGCTTAAAGGACTTCATTAGGGTGCAAATAAGAAAACTGACAGGCCATTGTAGAAACAGGCACTACCTCAACAAGATAGGAAAAAGTGAGACAATTATATGTAGATAGTGTGAAGAGGAAAGAGAGGACGCCATACATGTACTTAGAGATTGCCCAGCACTAGGGCACACCAGAGGGAAATGTCTAGGAACGGCATGGCTGAACTGAAGTGAGCAAATTGGGGCTCTAGTAAACAATAAAAAGTTTTAGGCTGAGGCTCAGTCTGAGGTCTGCCGAAATGAACTTGATGCATCTGGGCAGGAGCACTCACGTGCCCATTGGGACGTAGGTAAAATGGTCCTAAGATTTAAAATTAATTATACACTTACTTGAATCTTAAAAATACAGCAGGTCTTTTTCCTTCCTTTTTATGCAGGTTTAAAACTGGATTAGGATCATGCAAAATATATTCATCAGGCGAGTACAGGTCGGTTAGGTAGAATTGCTCTGGATCCTTGGTTATATGAAACGCTCGAAGTGCTTGAACAAGCACTTGGTTAAGAGAAGCCTGCCTGGATACTACAATAATCCTAAAGATACGTCTTCTTAGAGAGTTGTTGCCATCGAATACTTTTATTATCTCTGCAAAAAAATGAATATTGTTAGGTCGACGAAATAAATTAATAAACTATTTTTGTTTCGGTGTAACTAAATATATTGCACAAAACATGGTGCTTTTTTCCGGGTTTTTGGATTTTTTTGGGAATGTTATGGCATCAAGATACAAAGCGTTGAAGGAAATAAAACAAAAAAATGGTTTTATTTTATTATTTAGTCAAAAGGGATTAAAAATATCTTATATGTTTCATTTAAGTTGCGTTAAAAATGCTTTAAGAGGGAAGCACCAATATTTATTAGTTTAAACAAAAATTTTATGAAAAAAAGTCATTTATAAACTAACATAAAGTCTAAATAAAAATTAAGAAATCAAAAATGGAGCATTTAAAATTTTTCTTTATTGCTACTTTCTACCTCAACACACTATTCCGCTACCCTAATAAAATTATGGTAAACTTAACGAATTATTCACGGAATATTCAGTTCATCTAGTGCTTCTTGTATGCGCTGTTTTAAGATTTCCGTGTTATTTAGCAGTTTATGTAAAAGAACCTTTTGTTTTAAGGCACGCAGGCGACCTAGCTGAATAATTGGTTAGACCAAACATCCCTATCCACTTTTCGCCAACATAGTTATGTACCAATTGTCTGACTAAGGCTGTGCAAGGACAGGCGTCTATCTATAGTGTACTTATAACACACATTTCATAACGTAACATTGTACTAAATAAATAAGCTCTTCTTTGGTAAACATTTTGGTCCAGTAACTAAAAACCTGAAAATACCCAAAGCTGTAAATAAATCTGTACAGTTTTCATTTGTGGCGCAATTCTTAGGTCTTCGCGGATGCTTTCGAGCAAGAAAAAGTTTATCACGATTCCGACTTGGAAACCCGCTGAAAATGGCCCCCCAAAGTCCCAAAAATGAGTTTCCCTCGAATATCTGTCAAAATATGCGAATTAGAGAATTTTTGTTCAGGCAAAAATTTTTTGGGACTTTGGGGGGCCATTTTCAGCCGGTTTCCGCCTCGAAATCTACAAAAATGGTCGCTACCATTTTTTTGCAACACCAATATTTTTTGCAAAAACGGCCGTCAAAAAATCCATAACATTCCACACTGAATAGATGTGGTAGTTTCTTAGCGAATTTCTGCTCTACGGGTTTGGAAATGCATTGTTGTCCGTCTATTGGACTTAATTAAAAAGAAAAAATACATTTAGAAACTAGACACTCTTAGCTTTTAAATGATGTGCATTGAAAAGCATTTCAATATATGATGAGTTTTTGATTCGCGTTTATTCTACAGATTTTCTAGAACTCCCGTTATCTCGAAAACTATCGATTTTTCGAAAAAAATTATAAGGACCATTTTTGTTATAAAAATTCTCCAATTCGCGTATTTTGGCAGATATTAAGCCCATTCCACCTGTTAATGTTGATAAGATTTTTTTCGCTCGAAAGCATCCCCGAAGACCTAACAACTGCGCTACAAGGAAAAACTACAGATTTATTTACAGCTTTATCCCTTCATTTACTGGACTATTTTTAAAAATTCCTTTACGAAATCAGAACACTGACAGATGTAAATAAGATGTTGATGTCAGATGGACGTTTACAAAATGACGTTTTGACAGTATTGATATTTGTACTAAATACAAATAATTACATGACAGCACTGTTATTCTTTCATTTTGTTTATAAAAAACTCTGTTTTATAAAATGTTTGATTTAAATAGTAAATAAGGTTACTTCCCTCTTAAAACATTTTCATGTTTTTCTAATTCCTTAACACCCTGTACATCTTGATGATCGAAAGCGGGTTAGGGATTTTTAAAAAGGATTAAAATCAAATTACCTAATATATAACTTTTCGGGGCCGAGATGAATGGTGCCAAAGCTCAACCCATAATAAAGCTCTTTTTTTATAAATGTATTATTAACAAGTAGCTTTGACAATTGCTGCTAAGCTAAAACCGTCTTTAAATATTAAATAGTAAAATAGGCTTCTTATTACATAAAAAATTTTGAAAATAGACTTAATTTTATGTATTTTTTTTAATAGCTGTCAAATGTGTCATCTAAGTGACGTCATGATTATTGTCCTTTTAATGCAATGCAGTTTAATATACTTTTAGTTTAGCTTAAAACCTTTCATACAGAAATATTTATTGACGATTTCTGAAAATTATTACTTGATAGTATTTTTAGAACAATGTGTACCTTCATCCCGTTCCTCTTCTTTTTTATTTTGTTTATCTTGTTTTTCTTTTCCTCCTGAAGTATGTACTTGAGCATTATCTTCTACGTCCCTGTATCGGCTGGCTTCACCACTGCTGAATTCTTCTGATGTACTACGTGCTAAAAAGAAATAACATTTAGATAGTTATATTCACCAATAAATGCAATTCTAGGAGAAACATCGTAAAGATCGGTTTCAATGTGTTATATAAACGCACAGGGCCGGATTTAACTTTGTGCCGCCCATAGGCTAGTATATTTTTGCCTCCCTAATATGTAAATATTTTTTGGACATCAGAACAAAAAAACTGCATTAAAAGAATGTAAACTTCACTAGTAATTCTTATAAAAATTTAATAAACAAAGTTAACAAAAGTAAAGCATACAGAAAATTAAATAACAACTCTTTAAAACAAAAAATTTCATAATATAAAAACAAAATATACATTAAAATGGTAAAACAAATAAGTATTTTTTTAACTATGTATTATTTAATTATAGGCAAAACCCTGTACTAACATTTTTCTTTTAACATTTTTTTCTGCAAAATCCTTAATTATATCATTAAAATTTACGATTACATTTTTTTTTAATTAATCGTAAATTTGCCGCCCATAATATTTGCCGCCGTAGGCTTCAGCCTACTCAGCCTTTGCGTAAATCCACCCCTGTCAACTCACTTTAAAGGTCCCCGCAATTTTCTTATGAAAAATGAGTTTTGGCCAATTGTTTTCAAACTTTGCATAGTGATGGTTTTTTAACCCGCTGATTTAATTAAAGTCTCCACGGGCACAAAATCCGAAAAATTTTCCAACCCTCCCAAAATCACCCTCAAGGGTCACTGGGGATTTGGGAACTTTTATCGTGTTGAGAATTATTTCTTTGCCAAATTTGAAAACAATTGACCGAAACCCATTTTCCATTAACTTCTAAACACTGCAAAATCCTGAGTTGTATGTTTGTCGCTGCTTGTACTTCGAGAGGATCTAGTTGACCAATACAATGAACGTAATTTCTCTTTACTGTTTAGTGGTGTTTTGAATACCATTTATTACAAATTACCCCAAAAATAAAAATCAAGTGGTGTAAGATCAGGTGATTTCGCAGGCCAATCCCATGGTCCCAAACGCCTAAACCAGCGGTCATCGAATTTTTCAAATAGCTTAGGTGTCACCTCCCCAGTGCAATGAGCGGGTGCTCCATCCAACTGGAACCAACATATGCGATAATTTTCAAGCGGTAATTTTTTTTAGAAAATCATTTATTACTGAGCGCAAAATTTGAAGGTATTTATTGCTGTTTAATGACTCGTGATAAATGAAAAAAGCTATTGCATAGTCTTTTAGTAAACAAAAAACATTAAAGCTATATTTTTCTTTAAAGCCCAATTCCTTGACCGCGTGTGGATTTTGATTTGATTTTTGTCCCTACTAACGCACTACTTGTCAAAATTTTTTTATTATGTGTTTTATAGCCAAAGGAAAATATCCCAAAATAATCCAATTCTTACAGAAACTAACAAGGGATTTTAATTGCTTTTTATAACATGTCATAATATACAGGGTGTTCCATTTAAAAAAAATTGACTTTTTGTATCTCGCGGTATGATCACTAATTTTGACCAACAATGTATAATGTAAAAGAAATTTTCTTAATCAAAAGTAATATACAGGACTTTCCTAAATTACCTTCAAAATTTAAACTTTCTACGAGTCTCAGTGACGTAGTAATAAAAAATTAATTAAAGGTATGTTTTAAAGAAGAAATAAAGAAATAAATTAATAAGTCGAAAACTACTAGATAAGGAAGGTAAAATTATTGACCTCCGTTCAAATTTAATGCAAAACACTTTCTTGTACTTTAGTTTAGGTCACTGATAATTATTCTTTTTATTTTCTAGACTTTTTATATACATTTTAAAACCCGCTTAAACTGATCATGTAAAATGTATTTAATAGTTTATTATTTATTCAAAAAACTCCATTAAACAGTTTAATGAATTGCAGCTTTTTATATTTGCAATGTAGGCGTCCATAAAACATACAATTAATTTGGTATTTAAAAAGTTATTTTTTTATGTTAATGTCGTAATAAGGGTTAAAGACGGTAGAGAATTTTAATTTTTTCTGACTATACAGGGTGTTCCAGAATAGGTGGGAAATCTCTCGGAATCGAATAGAAAACCTAAAAATATTATGACAAGTTCCCATAATCTTTTTTCTTACGACCCTCCCCTGCGGAGATACACGTACAACATAACGGAGACCCCTGGAAATCGTTTTTTTTTTAATAACTTTTAAAATACCAGGCGTAATTTAATATTTTTTAATATGATGGTTACTAGATAAGTCTTCTTAAAATGAATCCATTAAATCATATTTGGCTTATTTAGTTTGCCAGGGACGGACTAGCTCTGACACAATAATGGCAATTTTTTTAACACCCTGGATAGCTTAACCCTAAACTTAAAAAAAGGTTTTCTGGATTGACATCGATAAAACGAACTGTTTACGAGAATTAAAATATTATGGTTGGTAAAGTTTTTTACATTATTCATGGTGTTTTTAATAGTACGTCAATATTTAAGAAAACAATTTTTGGGCCCATTTTAAGAAAAACATTTTATATGAACGTACGTCCTAAACGTCTTAACTTTTGAGATACAGGGTGGTAAAATTTTCAAAAATAAATAATTTATTATTAATATCTGTAATACCAAATTAAATATTTTAATGAAATTTCTCATACATGTACTATGTATCAAGACCCATTTTTTAGCGTACGACATTTTTTTAAAATTTCACCGTGGCGTTCGTACGGAATGTGTCAGCCTATTTTGGCAGACATTGATGGTACGTCACTGATTTCTCTTAAAATTAAACTTATTTTTGAAATCCCCAATCATTTCTTAGCAAAGTTGATTACTTTTTTTTAATCCGATGCACGGATTTCACAAAAAAAAATAAAAACCGTTTCTCTGCATGATTATAACAATATCGGTAAAGAATATCACCATGCAGAGAAATATCTAAATTTAATTTTTTTAGGTGAAAACCGTGCGTCGGACTAAAAAAATTATGAGTAAATTTGTTCTTTTATTTTTTTTTTTTTAGTTTGACGTACGGTGTTCACACGTCGACGTCGTGGTTGGGCCCAGTAGGATCTTCCCGCAGCATGCGCTCGAGATGCCGGCTATCGACCCACTGCCGCATGCGTATGGGGGAGAGTCCGAAGCTAAGAGGAACACAAGGCTTAACTCAAGGTGTAAGCATACCGTGCTGATGAGTGAATGGCACCTCGTGCCTCAAACAGGTGTCTTTAACGGTGTCGTGAGATACAGGGCGACCTCTCAGGGTATTCAGCCTTACTGCGGCAATGCGGGGCTCTGCCGCAGTGGACTATTATTTCCCTAGCAACTCGTGGGAACTGTATGGAACACGGTAACCAGAAAACCTGCTCCAACGAGGGAGGCCTAAACCTCGATCCTCAGGCAACTGAGGAACCAATGGAGATCGGTAAAACGATCTCAAACATGGCTAGTCAATCGGCCCCACAAGTGGTGGCTGGACAACTGGCCTTACAAATCGATGCCGGCCAATCGGCATCAACATTACCTATTGAGCCAACCTCGGAGAAGGAAAGGAGTCTATTACGGACTCCAAGCCCAACCGAGGGGAACGATAGGGCGAAACGTAAACGCCTAAACGGAAGTCAAAAGAGACGACTTTCTCGCCTTATTAGAGACGGTATTGCTTACAATATCGCTCTTAAAACTGTTCTAGAGAGTGGCAGTCAGCAAAAACAGCAGCAGGAGGGGGGTAAATGCTCCCCCGCACACGCTGCGTTTAGCAAGAAACTGCAGCAGGACAGAACACAGACAAAAACAAGGGACGAGCCGAAGCATAAGAGGGAAGTGGGCAACTCCACCCCCCAACCTGGTGCGGGTAGCAAGCGTCCGCGATCCGAAGGCAGTACGCCAGGTCAACTGGCGAAAAGACCCAAGGAGTCAGCAATTAAACCGACATACGGAGCATCCAGTAGCCACCTTCCCCAGTCAGCAGCTTAAAGCTCTACAGACCTCGATTCTAAGAGCCGTGAGTCAAATAGCTGAAGATGGACCACAGGTGAGATTTCTAGGCTGCGCAAATCGGCCTGGATGGTTACAAATCACCTGTGCGGACAACACCAGTGTGGAATGGATGGGGGAAATAACTAAAACTCTCCAACCATAGAAAAGTGCGAATATAAAATTCGCACAGGAAAAGGACCTCCCTAAACCCCATGTCTGCGTGGCATATATCCCGGACGACCTCGATGGTGAGAGGCCGAAGTCTGAGGGGGTGCTACTAAGACTCAGAAAGATGAACCACGGGCTGAACACTCGTGAATGGACTATCCTTCATCGAGAGGAATCCGCTCGTGGTCAGACATGGACATTCTCCGTTGACGAGGCGTCCATGGCTACCCTAGAGGGTTTTAACTTTAGACCCTTCTTTGGCTTTGGGCAAGTAACATTCCGCTCAAAAGCCCGTAGCGGGAATCAACTGCAACGGGAAACGCTAAAGAGGACAAATGGGGAACCATCCGGGGCGAGCGGGACTAAACCGCTCTCCAAACCAACCACAACCAAGAGTGACATGGGAGCACCGTCCGAAACGGGCAAATCTGTTTCGAAAGGTGTCCCCACAGTCACAAGCACCCATACCCAATTAGCTCAACCTATCTAAGTAATAAAATAACTAATTGGAAGGTATCTTCCGAACCATCTTGTTCCGATCATAGACACATTCGGTTTGATATTGAAACGGGGCCTAGACCTGAGATACAGTATATAGACTCAAGGAGGCTGGATAGGGACGGGTATAAACTATCCCTAGAAAATCACCTCCAGACCTGTCTTACCACAATAAACAATCGCGATCAGATAGAGGTGGCTGCGGAACAGTTTAGAACCGCAATTATCTCATCCTATCACGAAAACTGCCCACTTAAAAGGAAAGAAGACAATAGAAATACTCCTTGGTGAAACAAAAACCTGAATACGCTAAGAAAAGAAGTCCATCGACTATTCAATAGGCAAAAGTAGTGGGCGAATGGGAGGCATATAAAACCGCCCTACTACACTACAACAAGCAAATCAGGAAAGCAAAAAGAGAATCCTGGGAAAGGTTCTGTGAAGGTATCTCGAGCATACCGAGCAGCTCTAGAATTCATAGGATTCTCTCTAGAGAACCCGTTCAGGAGTTCGGATCACTGGAAAGACCAGACGGCTCCTTTTCCGAATCTAGAAGACAGACGTTGGAGCTTCTAGCAAAAACTCACTTCCCAGGAAGTATAATACCAGATAGGCAGCCAGAAAAACTCCCTGCTGGCCGATTAAAACGGCCTCAGAAGAGTGACTGGCTGACTTCTAACAAGATAATAACAGCACAAGCGATACGGGGTGCAGTGGGTTCATTCCTCCCCTATAAATCGCCGGGTGAAGATGGCATCTTTCCGGCACTGTTACAAGTCGGTCTGGAAGTGATGCTACCCTTTCTAATAAGACTTTTTAGAGCTAGCCTGGTGTGGAACTACATACCGACCAGCTGGTCGGCGACTAAGGTAATATATATACTAAAGGTGGATCGGAATGGATCGACCCCCAAGTCGCTAAGACCAATAAGTGTAACCTCCTTTCTGTTGAAGAGTCTGGAAAAAATACTGGATGTCCACATAAGGGTTGGCCCACTCAGGGTTCACCCCTGTAGCACACACCAGTATGCATACGAGACGGGTAAATCAACAGAATTAGCCCTCAATAACCTAGTGGCAAACATCGCCAGCTCCCTGGAACAAAGGGAGATGGTGGTGGCTGCATTTCTAGATATTGAAGGAGCTTTCAACAATGTGTTACCAGACTCCCTGTATGAGGCTGCAGCTTCTAGAGGGATCAGTCCGGTCATTTGTGATTGGATCAGGACTATGTTAGAAAACAGAAACATAACCACCCATATGCAGGGGGAGATGATCAGATTTAGGGCCGCCAGGGGGTGCCCGCAGGGAGAGGTTCTATCCCCCCTGCTGTGGGCGCTCCTGGTGGATGACCTGCTGACCATACTCTCTCTCTGGGAGATCGATCTGCAGGCATATGCAGATAATCTAGTCATCCTAATTAAAGGAAACTCTGAAGAGATGATTTCGAACATCCTTTAAGAAGTACTAAACACCACACAATGCTGGTGTCAAAGGGAAAAAATGACAATATACCCTCAAAAAATGGTTATTGTCCCCTTCACCCGAAAGAGAAACCTGGTTAACTTGAGACCACCAACTCTGCAAGGTGAAACAATACCATTTGCGAAAGAAGCAAAATATCTGGGTTAATCCTAGATAGCACTCTTAGCTGGAATTCGCATCTAGAAAAAGTCACCCGTAAGGCGACCCTATCTTTCTGGACATGCCGCAGGATCTGTGGCAAATCCTGGGGCATGCAACCAAAACAGATGTACTGCCGCCTATACGTGACAGGCATAAGCAGCGGCTGACCCAAGCAAAGCTATCTAGCCTACAGAGACAGGCCTGCCTAATGATCACGGGCGCGCTGCGCTCGACACCAACGGCGGCCATGGAAGCCCTCCCAGGACTGCCTCCTCTGCATATTTACTTGGAGAGAGAGGCAAGGTGGGCAACCTACAGACTCTATCAAGCGGTCAGTAACAAACCGCAGGCGTCTCATATGGAGAGCACCAGTCTCCTCAGGAATGTCCTGACCTGTGACAGACTGGGAATGCCCTCAGACATAATGCCTACAGCAACCAATTACAACCGGCCCTACAGTGTAGTCTACCCACAAAGGGAGGACTGGAGTCGAAAAACGACCGACCTGCTCCAGGCTGACATCTGTTGGTACACCGATGGCTCCAAAACCAAGGATGGTGTTGGAGCTGGAATATATGGAGAGAGGCCGAGGGCAGAGTTTTCCTTTAACCTGGGCACTCTCGCAACCATATTTCAAGCGAAGATATTTGCTATTGAGATGTGTGCTAGATCGCTGGTTGATCGGTACTGCACACGTAAGACAGTTAAAATATTCTCCGATAGTCAAGCAGCTCTTAAGGCTCTTGAATCCAGCCGGTGCAATTCGAAAACCGTCTGGAATTGCAAGGATGCACTGACCAAACTGGGTCAAAACAATAAGGTTACACTACTGTGGATACCTGGACACACCGGCCTAGAGGGTAATGAATCCGAAGACCTTCTTGCCAAAAGGGGGGCGGAAACAAATTTCACAGGGCCGGAACAGGTCATCGGTATATCTTATGGAACGGCCAAGCAGTTCATATCAGCTTGGACACAAAGAGAAAATCTTCGGTACTGGCATGGACTTCCGAGTCTCAGACACTCGAAGGCCTTTATAAGCCCACCGAACCAACAATGTACTGTCAAACTACTGGAGCAATCAAGGGTACACCTTAAAACTCTAGTGGGACTGTACACGGGACACTGCAGATTAAAATACCACATGCACAAGATCGGCCTAGCGGAAGACGCCGAGTGCCGCATGTGCATGGAGGGGGACAAATCGGCAGAACACATACTGTGTTCGTACCCAGTAATGGCACGACTTAGATTCGCAATCCTCGGCAATGACACCTTGTTGTTATACCCACTCACTTTAAACCTACCTACCTACGATTTTCACCTAGATATTTCTCTGCATGGTGATTTTGTTTACCGATATTATTATGATCATGCAGAGAAACGGTTTTTATTTTTTAAGCGAAAACCGTGCATAGGATTAAAAAAAAATCGAGTAATCAACTTTGCTTAGAAATGATGATGGAATTAAAAAATATTTTTTTTAAAGAGAAATCAGTGGCGTATCACGAATGTCTGCCAAAATAGGAAGGTCCAATTCCGTACGAACCCCACTGGTGGAAATAAAAACAAATATGGTACACTAAAAAATGCTTCCTAATACATATACATACATACATGTATGCAAAATTTCATTAAAATATCTACGGCCGAGTGATGATCGCGTTGTTAAATTAGCAATGGACTTAGCAATTGTTAAAGGTTAACAACGGTTTAGAATGTTTAATAAAACGTCATTGTCAGTGTTATTTAATGATTTTAGTAGGCAACTTGTCAAAATCTGACATTTTGTTAAACATTCTAAACCGTTGTTAACTTTTAACAATTGCTAAGTCCATTGCTAAATTTAACAACGCGATCATCACTCGGCCGCTAAAGTGGTATTACAGATATTAATAATAAATGATTTATTTTAAAAAAATTACCACCCTGTATCTCAAAAGTTAAGACGTTTAGGACATACGTTCATATGAAGTTTTCTTCTTAAAATGAACCCAAAAATTGCCTCCTTAAATATTGACATACAATTAGAAAACACCCTGTATAATGTAAAAAAATTACCAACCATGATATTTTATTTCTCGTAAACAGTTAATTTTATCGATGTCAATTAAAAATACCTTTTTTTTTAGTTTAAGATTAAAGCTCTTCAAAAATAGTATTGTTGAGCCTTTATCATAGGGATTGTCAAAAAAATTGCTATTATTGTGTCAGAGCTAGTCCATCCCTGGCAAACTAAATAAGCCAAACATGATATGATATGGGTTTATTTCAATAAGACTTATCTGGTAACTATCATATTAAAAAATATTAAATTTCGCCTAGTATTTTAAAAGTTATTAAAAAAAATAGATTTCCAGCGGCGTTCTTTATGTACCTGTATCTCCGTAGGGGAGGGTCGGTAAGAAAAAGGTTTATGGGAACTTGTCCTAATATTTTTAGGTTTTCTATTAGACTTCGAGAGATTGCCCACATATTCTGGGACATCCTGTATAACTTGATTTAGTGTAATAAAAGTATCTTCATTATTTAAACTGTAAAAAGTAGGTTATGGACTGCCTTTTAAAATAAAATTTAAATAAGCATGATATTAAACATTTCTTACTAAAAAATCCGAAAAAAATGGAGTCAACCTAAGGGTAAATTTTACTTTAGAAAATAATTTAAATTATATAAAAAAAATAAAAAAAATAAAATCGATCAATTTTTATTGACATAAAATATAAAATGTAAAAACAAAATAAAATCATATAAATTTAACTTTTAAATTTATAAAAAAATTAAGAGCTATTTAAATAGAATACCAAAAAAATATTTTGAACTTAAACAACAATAAAGGATAAATCTATAATTAAATTAATGCAGGAAAAAATAAAATATTTTTTTAAAAAGGGGCAAAGATGTTGCTTATTAAAATTCTATAAAAAAAACCACCATATTTAATTATTAAAAGTATTATTGTAATAAGCATATTATTAAAAATTGGCAAGTTGTTAATAGTGAGACTTTTATTAATATATTAAAATTTCATTGTAGCACATAAGTTAACTATAAAACATAAAAGAAATAAAAAATTAAATTTAGTTCATCTAGTTCAAAAGACGGTTAAAATTAATTGTTATTAGTAAATTTCTCTCTGTAAAACTTGCAATTATACCAAAATCTACATTCACCAACATAAAATTCGGGACAATCAATATTTATACAGGGGTCCCAGAATATGTAGACAATCTCTCGGGATCCAATAAAAAACCTAAAAATAAGTTCCCATAAACTTTTTTCCTACGACCGTCCCCTACGGAGATACAGATACATAACGGACGCCCCTGGAATTCGTTTTCTCCTAAATAACTTTTAAAATACTAGGCATAACTTAATATTTTTTTAATATGATGGTTACTAGATAAGCATTTTTAAAATAAATCCATTAAATCATATTTAGCTTATTTAGTTTGCCAGGGACGGACTAGCACTGACACAATAATAGCAATTTTTTTAACACTCTGTATGATAAAGGCTCAATAATATAATTTTTGGATAGCTTTAACCTTAAACAAAAATAAAGGTATTCCTAATTGACATCGAGAAAATCAATTGTTTACGAGAAATAAAATATCATGGTTGGTAATTTTTTTTGCATTTCTAATTGTACTTAAATATTTAAGGAGGCAATTTTTGAACGCATCTCCTAAACGTCTTAACTTTTAAGATACAGGGTGGCAGAATTTTCAAAAATAAATCATTTATTATTAATATCTATAATACCACTTTGGATATTTTAATGAAATTTGGCATACATGTACTTTGTATCAAGAACCATTTTTTTTGTGTAGCACTTTTTTTTTAATTTACACTAGTGGCGTTTGTACAGAATTTGACTTGGCTATTTTGGTTGGACATCGGTGGTAGGCCACTGATTTATCTTAAAATAAAATATTTTTGAATTCCATAATTATTTCTAAGCAAAGATGATTACTTGATTTTTTTAAATCCGATGCACGGTTTTCGGTGTCTAGGTGAAAACCGTGCGCCGGACTAAAAAAAAATAATGAGCAGATTTAAACTCTTGATTCCTTTTAGTCCGACGTACGGTTTTCACCTAGAAAAATTAAATCTAGATATTTCTCTGTATGGTAATATTGTTTAACGATATTGTTATGATCATGCAGAGAAACGGCTTTTATTTTTAAGCGAAAACCGTGCATCGGATTTAAAAAAATCAAGTAATCAACTTTGCTTAGACATGATTATGGAATTCAAAAATATTTTTTATTTTAAGGAAAATCAGTGGCGTACTACCAATGCCTACCAAAATAAGCACGTAAAATTCCGTACGAACGCCACTGGTGTAAATTATAAAAAAATGTGGTGCACTAAAAAATTCTTCTTGATACATAGTACATGTATGCCAAATTTCATTAAAATATCTAAAGTGATTTTGCGGATGTTAATAATAAATAATTTATTTTTGAAAATTTTACCACCCTGTATCTCAAAAGGTAAAACGTTTAGGACATGGGTTCATATAAGGTTTTCTTCTTAACATAGACACAAAAATTGCCTCCTTAAATATTGACGTACAATTAGAAAACACCCTGTATAATTTTAAAAAATTATCAACCATGATATTTTATTTCTCGTAAACAGTTGATTTTATCGATGTCAATTAAGAATACCTTTTTTTCAGTTTAAGGTTGAAGCTATCCAAAAATAATATTGTTGAGTCTTTATCATACGGCGTGTTAAAAAAATTGCTATTATTGTGTCAGAGCTAGTACCTCCTTAGCAAACTAAATAAGCTAAATATGATTTAATGGATTCATTTTAAGAAGCCCTATCTAGTTACCATTATATTAAAAAAATATTAAATTACCCCTAGTAAAGTTTATGGGAACTTGTCATAATATTTTTAGGTTTTCTTTTAGATTCCGAGAGATTTCGGGACATCCTGTATTAAATTTAATGTATGATATCTTTTTCTTCCATAGTTTGATTTTAATTTTTTTTTAATGCAGATAATTGTTTTGTTTTTAATTAATTAAATTCAATTTTCAAAAATACAGTTTACATGTTTAAATATACAAGAAAATAAAAAAGTACAGTTTTTCTCATAAGTTTATAACACTCTATAGAGAAATTTTGTAATGTTAACTACACTAGATATACTTTTCTGCAGAGTTTGGTTCGTGGTTCATGTTTATTCTTCTCGGTACCGTAATCGGTTTAAGAGATATGCATTTTTGAAATAAACATTACACTTCTTAATCAAGTCTATTTTTGGTAATTGTCTCGAAAGTTGCCTCCTCTCCGATTTTAACCAAATTTGGTATACGGGGGTTTTTTGGGGCGCTGATTACAAATCTGAAAAAATATTTTTTCGGCAACGTTTCGTTTTCGAGATATTCATCATTAAAGTTGAAAATCAAACTAACCTTATTTAGACTATTCCTCCTTCTTTTTGCACAGAATTCTTGGTTTTTACACTAAATTAGCACAAAATATTTTAATAACACCTTTTAAAAACTTGTTTTTATATTTATTTTACACCTTTTTTCCATTTAATTGCAAACCTCCACTTTCACACGCAGGATCGTGGCCGCAACCATGTATACACTAGGGAATCATGGCCGCCCTGCTTGAAAGTGAAGCTTCGCAATTTAATAGAAAAAAGGTGTAAAATAAATAAAAATACAAGCTTTTAAAAGGTGTTTATAAAATATTGTGTGCCACTTTAGTGTAAAAATCAAGAATTGTGTACAAAAAGAAGGGGGAATATAGTGAAAATAAGGTTAGTTTGATTTTCAACTTTGATGATGAATATCTCTAAAACGAAACGTTGCCAAAAAATATTTTTTCAGATTCGTAATCAGCGCCCCAAAAAACCCCCGTATACCAAATTTGGTCAAAATCGGAGAGGAGGCAACTTTCGAGACAATTACCCTATTTTTAATTAAAAAAGCTAAAGCTCTGGTCCCGTTGCTGGTTTTCTGGTCCGTAAATTGACTTTATTATGTCTTCTTCTTACTGTTATTTCATTGACAGCAACTTCACGAACGAGTTCATTCGTAGAACTACTGCACTGGTATGCCTATCTCTTAAAACTGAGTCTAATGAAGCCATCATCAAGGGCGGAAGTGGCACGATTTTTTCCAGATCCAGGTCTTCTGCCATAACTTCCAGTCTCACAAAACCTTGCAACGGCTCTTAGCATATCCGCCACTTCTCTATAGGAAAAACCAACTTCATGAAGAGTAACGGCTCTAGCTAAATCTCCGGATGACAAAGGCATCGTAAAATAAAAAATAAATTCGAATTTCACGCACGAAATGTTTTAAACGATCAAAACGGCAGATAAAACTGTTTGACAAAAGCAGAATACGTTTCCAAGGAAACCTAAACATTCCTAGAAACTCAACAGTATTTTCAACAATTGTTGCAAAAAGTGTAATGTTTATTTTAAAAATTTATAGCTCTTAAACCAATAAAGATACCGATAAGAATAAAGCATCAAAATGTTAAACATGAACCAAACTCTGCAGAAAAGCATATCTAGTGTATCTTACATTGCAAAATTACTCTACAGTGTTACAAACTTATGAGAAAAAATATACTTGTTTATTTTCTTGTATATTTCAAAATGTAAACATTATTTTTAAAAACTAAACAAAACTAATTAAAAACAAAACAATTTATCTACATTTTGAAAAAGAAAACATTAAAATCGGACTATGGAAAAAAATTATCATACATTAAATTTGATCAAAATTTTGGTTGTCGCGAATTTTATGTCGGTGACTTTATTTTCACACCGAACAAAACTTAACAAAAAACAAAACAAAATAAATAAAAACAAAAAAAATGTACCTCTACCGTGAGGGCTTGGCTCATAAGAGTGAACACCACAAGAGTTGGGCAAAACAAGGGTAAGACGCTTCAACATATTCGAAAAAGTCGCAGCCCGCCTAACTGTTACGCCACTGATGACTGCAAAATCATTTCCTTGTTATCTTAAAATAAAAAAATTAAAAACAAAATAAAGCAGACCTAAGTTATATACATATCTTTGCCTAATGACTTTGGTGAAACATTTTTAAGCAGTTTACCCTACTTCACCACTTGAGGTTAAAAAAAAAATATGAAATATAAATTTGTCTTCTAAATTGCAAAATCTACGCACGACAGAGAATTTAAACCAAAAAATAAAATAAAATTTTAAAGTGTTGCACATAAATTTAATTTGAAACTTGTTTTATCTTTATCATTAGAACAAGTAGTTGACAAATAAAGGAAAGATAATTTCATTTTGTCCTCCATTCACAGGAGCAAAAATCTAAGTATTCCAAGTATGTTTGACGTGCAAACTTATTAGAACTTTTAAAAATTTGTAAGTTCAGCTGTTTTTCTTATAAGGATTTCGGTATGTTTGTGAGTACCTTAAAACAAATTAAACAAAGCTATTTCCCTTGACCCCTTTTATTAAAAATAGTTACCCAACGCTGTGCGATAAATAGTTTCTGAGATACAGACGGCGTCCATTCTTATTTGGACACCCGGTATATTCAATTTTTTCTGTGATTTTCATATAGAAAAAAGAGACATAGGTAAATAAACTACTGGAACTTTATTTTTCCCTGCTAAATATTAAACGAGATGATTTTTGTTTCATAGTTTTAAAACAAATACTTTTAAAGTTATGAATGTTTTTGTAAATTCTTACAATCGCAAAATAAGACGTGTGCATTAAAACCAAAATGGCCGTCAACAATAGATTGTTTAAGTAAAAAACTAAATAATTTTTAAGTCCTGAAAAATAGGGAAA
>JAHBCN010002642.1:0-87461 GCA_019359885.1 Listronotus oregonensis
AAAAATTAATTCAATAAAAAAAGTGGGTAATTGTCTCCAAAGTTCCTCCTCTCCGATTTTGACAAAATTTGGTAAACGGGTGTTTTTGGGGCGCTAATTACGAATATGAGTTAAATAAAAATATTTTTCGGCAACGTTTCGTTTTTGAGATATTTATCATCAAAGTTGAAAATTAAACTAACCTTATTTTCACTATATTCTCCTTTTTTTTTGTACACAATTCTTGATTTTTACACTTAAGTGGCACACAATATTTTATAAACACCTTTTAAAACCTTTTATTTATTTTACACCTTTTTTCCATTAAATTGCGAACTTTCAAGTTCAAAGGCAGCAGCCATATTTACTTATAAAATAACTAGTGTATACATGGTTCGGCCACGTTGGGGCGTGTGAAAGTGGATGTTTGCAATTAAATGGAGAAAAGGTGTATAATGTAAAAATCAAGAATTCTGTGCATAAAGAATGAGGAATAGTGTAAATAAGGTTAGTTTGATTTTCAAATTTGATAATGAATATTTCGAAAACGAAACGTAGCCGAAAAAATATTTTTTTTAGATTCGTAATTAGCGCCCCAAAACCCCGTATACCAATTTTGGTCAAAATCGGAGAGGAGGCAACTTTTCTATATCAATCATAATATATATCTGTACAGGCAGTTTTTGCGTCACGATAAAACAACTTTTTTTTATAAATTATTTTAAATAATTTCATTTTTCTACAGTTTTTTTATGTCATGTATGACAAAATAGTAAGTTTTTTAAATTTTTAAAATTTATTTAAAATGTTTAAGGCTCATTCCTTAAGAGTCCATTCGCGCCGCGAAAATTGGATCCAATTTGGGGTTCTGGGCATAATGTTTTTCTCAAAAACGGTATAATTTATCGATAATTTTTAAAAACTATATAAAAGCCAATACTTAAATCTAGGGTTCTGCTGTAATAGTTTTTTAAATTTGGATTTAGCTTTTAACATTTCCTTGAGTGAAAGTCACCCTAAAATCGGTTATGTTAGGTACTATTTTCTCTTAACTCGATTCATATTTTAAAAATCCGTTACAGCAGAGGCATAGATTATTTCCTTACCTTTAAAATGGTGTATAATTTATGTCATTTAAGTGAAAAATAGTTACCGAAAAACATTATCTCCTGTAGGTTTGCAATCGGAAACAACATCGCATCGATACACCGAATTTGGAAGAACCTTAATAAAATATAATATTTTAAATGCGGCTATAAAGTGTAGCGTAAATGCACTCTTAAATAGGGGACAATTTCAGATGTATAGTTTTTTTTTCTTAATTTATCTTAAAATACCTTAAAACTCTTCTATATGACAATATTTAAACTTATTTACGTGACCATATAGGCAGCAGAGATCATATCTCATCAAATTTTTAAAGTTTAAAAAAATGGCGGGCCTCGATGTTGTTGACTTTCTACGGAGTTGACGATTATTGCAACAAGTATGTATACAGAAATATTATTTCTGTTAAATAATATACATACTTCGTTTTAACATGTGATGTAAGTACATGTATAATTTTTTTTAATAATTAAAAATATTATTTTTACAAAACTCGGAGTTGAAAATTCGAGAAACAAAAACATTATTTATGAATATTTTCATTTATTTTAATACCAGAATAAGTACAAAAAAAAACATGCTTCGTAAAAAAAGATCCACCAATAAACCTAATAATACTATTTGACATAACATGATAACTAAAAAAATATTTTTTTAGTTTTAGTCAGAGCGCTTTAACTATCTCAAATCAACATATTTTTTTGGAAATTAAAAATAAATAAAATTATGGAAATAAGTATTAACAAAGGTACTTATAATTTTTAAATTATGTTTCTTTAAAAAAGTAATGACCCCTTTTGTCTATTATAGGAGTTTCCAATTTAATTTCTGTCACATCCATCTACGACCGAAATATCGTCAATGTCGGGTAAAACAAAACAACTATTTTTTGACTTTCGAAAATATTTAACTTCAAAACTATCATTATTAATAACACGAAGAACTTCAGCAGCATAAGGCCTGGTGTTTTTTTTCCAAAAAATCTGACCATTAAAAAGTCACCCTCATCGATAGTTCCAATATTTTTTCTTAAGAGCATTGAGAGTGGTATATTCTCATTCTCATCTTTCAAATATGTCTATAGTGGTTGATTTTCGTCACTTTCAGAGTCGGATGAACTATAAAAATCCGAATATTTAAGACGCAGAGCTATTCTGTGAGTTAAGCAAAATACTGGTTTAGAGAGAAACACCTAAAGAACAACTTAACTGTTAAAAGGATACAAGTTGGGTCTGTTATTTGGAGTGGTAGTATTCCCATTTCGTAATGGTCACAAACCTTATCTACTTCACAGATATTACAACTTAGTCTTCTGAAATGCATTTCATGGTTACGTCTAGCTAGCGTTATTTGATGAGTCCGAAGCGCTTCTTTAAAACGATTATTTTTTTCTGGCAAAGTTACATTTAAATTATTAATATTTTTAGAAGGTACATAGGTAATAATAATTTTTTTGATAGTTCCTTTTAGTACCTTAATTAATGTTTTAACGTTAGAAATATCATTTCCCAAAGCTACCAAGGTTTCAGCCTTTCTCTTTAGGTACCCGCCAATGCCATTTGGTGCTCCTTTGCCATGGCTTTTCTCAGAGTTGTAACGGTCTTTGGTAACATTTTTGGTAATTCGACACTGAACAAATAAAACATCTTAAAATTTCGGTACGGTGTCGATGGCCCATCAATCACAAAATTAATTTTTGCATTTTGGGTACAAGAGAACCCAATTTTTCAAAAATTGGCTTGAGGTGAGCAACCATTGCTAAGGGATCTTTGCGGGGATTTTCTGATATCGTACAGAAAGATTGATAAGTTACTTCGCCTTGAGCAATGTAATAGGCTTCTGATGTGTACAGCACAGCTTATTGTTTGGACCCTCCAAAATGCATTGTCTGTATCTCTCTGGTATATTTGCATACATAATTCTCTGAAAAGTCCATGTGTAATACGACTTCGCCTAACGTCAAGTTCTTTTTTTATTACATCAAGAATTTGGTATTGATGATTTCTGTTAGATATTTGTTGCATAAAACTTTCAAATGAAGATGTAAATGTTTCAATCATTTCTTTCTTCTTCAAGTAGAATTGTTCATCGCGTTCAAAAAATTCCCATGCCTTTCTATGTATTTCAATATTTTTCTTATTTGCGGTTTTTGTTTTGATCTTCCTTTGTTCTTTTTAGCTTAAAAAATTCATTTTACCAAGAAGTCTATACTTTTTCATGAGGCTTTCTGTTAAAATGTTTCTAACAGATTTTTTTTCGTTTCGTCTTGTAATCCCTTTCAGGTTCATTGATATTTGACTTGTAAGTACGTCATGAAAGAGAAGCTTCTTTTTCACCTTATTCGGAACTGTGATGTTACCCAACATGTTTTGAACTTTAGAGTTGGGAGTATTAGATTTCATTTTTAAAGCTGTTTTCGATCGAAAATATTTTGACTTATATTTTGAAAGTTTACTTTTACTTAATCTTAACTGAGCTTTCAGTAATGAAATCGTGTTGTATGCTTTTGCGCGATCTCGTCTCACTTTTCTTTCTGCCTGCTAGTACTTGGCCGGTTATTAAATATTATAGATAAAAACAGAAATTCTTTTTATCTTTCTCTGTTCCACACGATTTTCCATTTTTCCCTTTCCTGTCCTTTAGAACGTGCATATGCCTCTGAGTTATTTCTTTCCTTTAATCTTCTTAAACGCTGTTACTCTGTTTTGATTCTCCTCTTTTTCTCTTCTGTAGTTTGTTTTGGCATTTTTCTAATAAATATTATATATACTGTTAGGACTAAATTATATAAGATCAACTTGGACGCCAGCAATCAACACCGAGGCACGTTTTGGCTTTGGAGTTGTTTGCCTCGGAGTTGACATTATTGTAAAAATCCCAAAAAAACGATAGAAGATGTTAAAAACTTTACACTTTAAAAATATTTGATGCGTCCTACAGGTTAAAGGCATGCAATCAAAAAATTAATATTGCTAAAAAACAAAAAATAAAATCAAGGCCCGAGAGTCGGTGTTAATTGTATAAAAACATAATCTTATCTTTGTAACAATACGATACCGCCAAAAAGATAAATAAATAAAAAATACGTGTTCACTCTTCTATGCTTCCTACGAAGCTAAACAAGTTCTTGCGTTAGGTCTGGACTTTTAAAGTGGGGGGTGCTTTGTAAGACGAGAATTTTCGAGAATTTACTGAACCTAGGTGTTAACTCAAAAGTACGGTTGCAAATTTTAGCCCATAATTAAAACATCTACTGTATTTTTGAGGCAGCCCTGTGTACTCCTATGTGTTTAACAACCATTATATTGTTAAAATTCCTGATAAATTTTTATTTATATTTTAGTTGCACTATTTTACATACATTTATTGAAGAAAAAACATACCTGGTTGCAACCTCGGAGTTCATATTTTTAAGAGAAAACTGACAAAAATAGCATTTAATCAATAAAATTTTTAAAAATAAATATGTTTAATGTAGAGAATAACATAAATCGTATTATAACTTCTCTAACTAATATTCAAAATTAATTTTTTGTAAAGTAATTTTATTGAAAATGCTGGTTTTCTAATTTGTCCCGTTTCTGTAGAACCAACCTTAACTATTAAAAATACTTTAGAATTATTAAAAGTTTTCGAATTATTATTTCTTCTCTAACGAGGGGACGGTCCGAGAGGTGCATCGAGTTATGGGCACTTCACGTGCTTATAGTGTGGGTAGGTTCCAACCAAACCCCAAAATTGTAGGTGCCAACTTGACTTTGTTTTTGAGAAACCGCCAGTCAAAAAAAAATTTACATTTAATTCGTAAGTTTTAATCAACAAGGGCGTGTAAAATTTATTTTTTAATTACTTGCAATTGTTTAATGATAAGCTTTAAATTGTAACAAAATTTAAAACAAAAAAAAACAACTTTGACAACCAGTTCCGTCTATACGGTTGTAATGTTTCAGAAAACAAAACTTAAATGTTATATAAAAGTAAGTGCGATATTTGGTAACTTTAATTCAATCCAATATTCGCCTTAAGATATTTTAATCGCTTCATTTGTTTTAGATAACCTACTTACTCTGTATTGCGGTATAATTTGAAGTAAGTATAAGTGCATTTTAGCTGTAAAAAATCATACCACGAGACAGACTGGCATTCATCTATATAATGGTATAAAAAGTAAATACGCCCCCCAGAACAGCCCTCCCTCCAAAAAATTTTAGACTAATTATTCTAAATCAGAGCTACTTAATTCTTCAATTAAATTTAAGTTACTAAAAATTTAAAGAAATAGGGGAATCAACAGGATTTTTAATAAACACATACTACTAACTGAAAATCAAATTTGGTAGAGTTTTCCTTAGATTTAAATTTTCTGAGGCTAGCTAAAGATATTCTATAGCCAGATGCTATGACTTTTAAAACTAAACAAAAATTTTCAATTAATTCACAATTTGCTCCTTTGAGTTCTGCACTTATTTATAAAAAAAACGCCTAGCAGAATTTCCATCATTTGTAGGCCCATACCAAGGTTTAGGTTTATCAATTATTAGACCCATTCTAGATTCAAATTCACTTTGGATTCTTTTTTTGTTGTTTTTTAAGATTTTTTTTCTTCGCCTTTGACTTGCCAACTTTTAATTTCTAATCGATATGATATGTGCAGCAGGCTCACACAAACGTAAGCAACAATGTAAACTTGACAAAGTAATATATTTGAAACACTATATTTAAAACACTTCCATTAAACATGGTAAATAGCATTTCGTATGAGATTTTTACAGAATTACCTTTACAGATAAGTTCATAAAGTTTTAATGCGTTTATTAATAATAATATTTATTTCTTACATACAAACTATATTGGCTTTTTTAAGTTAATTATTTTTAATCCTAATCAATTTTATGATTCTTATAATACTTTGGACGAGTTATAAAGAAATATAAAAGAGTTAATAGGAGGATTTGGCGATTTTTTGCAATGTTGGCAAAAATAGACAATTTTTGACGAGCTGTAGCTCGCCTGCTGTTAGAGATAGACGAAACTTTAGTAAATAAAAATTGTAGAGAGTTTAATGCTCTTTAAAAAAGTACATATAAAAATCGATAGGAATATTAGTTTCCGAGATATATCAAAAAAACTGAAAAAAGTTCAAAAAATTTGTGGCTTTTGGGCTGTCAAAAGTTCTCCCATCAAAAATTTTGGTGGGAAACCACAGATTACTGTTATTAGCACCCTTATAGACCAATTAAGACAATAAAACTAAATAGCCTATTTTATGCTTACTACAATGTATTATTTAATTGGGCTATTATATCAATATTTACCAAAATATTAAAATCAATATTTTCGAAATAAAAAGGTTCTTCCTAACAAATTTCCGTCACTTCTGGCGCATGAGCAAGTTCCAAATTCGAATTAAGCGGGTCAAAATACAATTTGTAAGATAACTTTGATTGGCCACGAAACTGTCCGGGCCCTTAGACTATATGCAAACTCACAAACATACAAATGTTTTTACAACGCTGTGGTCGAAAATATTAAAAAATTAGGTTTGTATTATAGTTTTTAAATTTTTAATTTGTTAAAATACTTTATTTTGCAATTTTTTTATAAAGGTTGGTTAATGTAAATTAACTTTTCTTCAAAAGTCTTTTAGACTGTTAAAATTGATTACTCAACTTTGTGAACACCCTGGAGATTCTGTAATTTTTTGTATTAATTACTAAGCTAAAAATATTTTCTTTTCCAGGGCTCACCTCAACGACCTTGAGAACATTACTGTTTTCTTCGTAGTAAGCTTTGCCTACATTTTGACCAATCCATCTGTGAGTTGTGCAACTACCTTGTTTCGAGTATTTACCATTGCCAGGTTTGCTCACACCATCGTGTATGCAGTCGTGTTTATCCCACAACCTGCGAGAGCTCTTTCCTTTTTTACCTGGTATTTGATAACTGCTTATATGGCTGTTACTACTATTTTGCACTTTTTAGTTTAAAGTTTTTTATACTTAATAATTGAGCCTACAAAAAGGTTTTTTTTTAAAGTAAAATGTGATTATTTTTATAACTAAGATTTTTATACAAAAGTTATAAAGTTTGTACTGTCTTTAATAAACTACTGTTGTAAAGAAAGATTATCATTTGGTGTTAACAAACAAAATACAGTACCATATTTTAATATGGTACAGAACAGAATGTATCTATACAGTGTATCCCAAATTGGTGCGGAATGTATGGGGATCTAGTAAGCTTATCCCGTTTACTACATGGTTTTATCTATTCAGGTTTTTGATAAATTAAAAAAACCTAAAACATGCGTTTTTGAAAATCGGCCATATTTTTTTATAGGTGAAATTTTTTTAAATCTGTAAAAACTTCTTCAAAGCAACTTTTTTTGTAGAATATGACCGAGTAGTCAATTGTTATTTTCTACGTTTCGGGTTTTTAGAATCATCATCAACTTTATTTTTTCATATGGACGCCATATTGGATTTTTACGCAGCCAAATAGTTCTTTTTATTCTGATTTCAACAATGTACAACATGTTATAATTTAAGAATTTATAACCTCATTTATATCAAAAAACAAATATTTTCTCAGTTGTCCTTGATTCCGGCGAACGTCATTTTTTTTGTAAACAATAAAATATTAGTAATTGGCAAAATAGATAAGCAGAACAGATATTTTACAGAAATGTACCCGTAACAAGTTAACTGAAACAAGTGAAAACAAAAACAATGAAAAGTGGCTAAACTAATATTCCTACTAAAATGAAGATGTAAAATAACGAACTAAAATTCAAAATGTTGTTCATATTTTTCAACATATTAACGATTTTTTTTTAAATAGTCCTAACTACCCTATGAATGGTTGACTTAGGTATGTGGAATTCTCTATCAACATCCCTGGCTGAAGATGTTGGATTTTCGTTAAAATGTTGGTTAACTGCAGCACCTCGTTGTCGATTTTCTTCAACGTACTTCTTAGGTCGTGGTTTTTTAAAACTTCCGAATTTAAGCAAATTTGTAACCAGGTTTCGAAAGTATGTTAGTTTAGGATGCTGCCTTTCAGGAAAATTGTCGAAATACGTTTGCAAAATATCAAGTTTTTCTTTAAATATTTAACCATGTTCCAAAGTAGAAAACATTTTAATAACGTACCCGAGCTAAGTTGATAATGATTCTAGATGACATTCGCCGGAATCAAGGCCAACTGAGAAAATATTTGTTTTTTGAAGTGGATGAGTTTATAAACTCCCAAACTATAACATGTTATAAATTGTTTAAATAAGAATAAAAAGCACTATTTGGCTTAAAAAAATCCAATATGGCGCCCATATGAAAAGGTAAAGTTGATGATGATGGGCGCCATTACATTTTGTTGTAACACGGTATTAACGTTATAGCTATGTTCGCGAAACCCTTTTCTGTAAAATATCTGTTCAGCTTATCTATTTTGCCAATTACCAATATTTTATTGTTTATAAAAAAAAAATACGATCGGCGGGAGTCAAAGCCAACTGAGAAAATATTTGTTTTTTTGAAATAAAAGAAGGTTATAAACTCTTAAATTATAACATTTTATACATTGTTGAAATCAGAATAAAAAGCACTATTTGGCTGCGCAAAAATCCAATATGGCGTCCATATGAAAAAATAAAGTTGATGATGATTCTAAAAATCCGAAACGTAGAAAATAAAAATTGACTACTCGGTCATATTTTACAAAAAAAGTTGCTTAGAAGAAGTTTTTACAGATTTAAAAAATTTTCACTTTATAAAAAAATATGGCCGATTTTCGAAAATGCATGTTTCAGGTTTTTTCAAAATTTATCAAAAACCTGAATAGATAAAACCATGTAGTAAATGGGATTAGCTTACTAACGTAATTGTCCAAAACGTTTCCCATTTAACCGATTTTCTATCTATCATGGTTTCCAAGATCCCCATACATTTTCCACCAATTTGGGACACACTGTATATTACATTCAGCGATACAAAGATATACTATTAAAATACCTTATTCTGCCTTGCTCGTAATTTAAATGCTCAGGATTCTGCGCAAAAAAGGGTACAAGCCAGAAAAATTTAAAATTTGTGTAGTGTTATTAAATTAAGGGAAAGGGCTATCATGGTGTAAATAAACTTTAAGAAGTTATACCTAGAAGATTAATGAAACCCAGGAACCATATCCAAGCAGAGTAAATCAAAAGGTAAAGCAAAGCTGATCAGCTTGTGGATTACGAAGTCCCTAAGATCTATTCCAACAGTAACCTTAGAGGTTTTGCTAAATTTACCATTACTCAACATCTTTTTATATAAAAAAAGTAAGGGCAAAACAACAAATACTTGGACCCCATAAGATCAGATACTGGAAAACAGAAGAGGATCTAGAGGTAAACTCTATGAGATGCGCTTCGATAAAATAATCCCTCGCTATAATTTCAGCAAGCACTCTTAAACCGTTATGTCAAAGAGAAAAGACTAAGAGGAGGGTACTCTTTTTAACACAGACCTGATCTGGCACACCGATGGTTTAAAAAACAACCAAGGAGACGGAAACAAATTAAAGTTAAAAATATTGCTAAGTTTTGGACCGCATGCTACATTATTTCAAACGGACATTGCTATAATACAATGGTATGCCATGGAAATCGGTGGACGGGCAACACAGCGAAATAGCTACTTGGGCAGTTAGGCGGTCATTTGGGCCATTAGCTTTAAACTAATCTTTACAAAATACTAACTATAACCTGTATCCCAGACAATAAAGGCCGGCCAGAAAATGAGAAGGCAGACAGATTAGTTAAAGATGGTTCAAACATGAAGATGGTAGAACCAGAATCGTTTTCAACATTTGTGTTAATCCTTTTAGATTTGTCAAAAGTTGAGTAAACCGAGAATTCCGTATCTAGTGGTTTCAAATACCAGGGGAACATCACATGCTTTCCGCTGGAGTTTACCTTACACCTGCTGAACCTACCGACTAACGTTAGGTTAAGGCTGAACAACATCCGCATGGCAGACTAATGGTATTATGTGAACTTTCGGGACAGACTAAATGTTTAATTAAAAGATCTGATAAACTATTGTGTTTTTCAAACAGCAATTCCGGATACTTACAGATTGAAGAAAAAAATAATGGATGTATGTTTTTTGTGTAGTTTTCCATGGGATTATGATCAGAAAAATGGAAAGAAAAGCAAAATAAAGTATCGGCAGTTCCGACCTATTGTTATGCTAAAAAGATTACTAATGAATTCAAAATGTTTTTATAAGAATTTATTATTTATGGTATACATAATAAAATTTCTATCCGGACACTTTTCGATCCCGATAGACCTATTAGGATTCTTATTGGAATCTAACATTTTCTATCGGGCTTTTTCCACAGGGCATAAAGGCCGATCGGGAAATGAAAAGGCAGACAGTTTCGTCAAAGAAGGTTCAAACATAAAGAACCATTCTGCGAGATTTCTATTAATCTTTTTGGAAGATTCATTAAAAATTGAGTAAACCGAGAATCCCGTACCCAGTGGTTTCAAACACCAGGGGAATATCACATGCTTTTTGCTGAAGTCTGTGGCTTAACGACATCCGCATGGCACACTAGTGGTATGTGAACTATCGGGACATGAGGCTAAATAAGCCGAAAGGCAAATGCACCCATTTCCTTCTTAGAGCTTAATTACCACTAAAGATTACTTAACTTTTGCATCAACGTGGCTGGTGGTTTTCAGTTTAAAAACCACCAAAACTACTGAAAAACTAAAAGTTACCTAAAATGGTAGCACTGCATATTTTTGAATGGCAGAAAATACACTTCTTATATAGATGTATAAGAATAAAAGTAACCTATAAAAATATTTATTATAGGTAATATATTTTATGTTCTATAATACATTTTTTATTTATGTTGACAAATTATGTAAAGATGATAACAAGAAGCTTAAAATTTAAATAACTATATCGAAACCACAAAATTTCTTTTATCTGGCTTGTGGGTGTCTTAGCAGTTAGAGGCCGTTTAAACTGAAAAAAAAACAGGATTAAACTAAGGTAAAGTAATCCTAATAAATTACCAACTGAACTAAATAACTACATTCTACAAATTTAAAAACTAACTTTATTAAATTTTATAATAGGTTATTTCAGTTTGTAAATCATCATTCGTCAGCAGAATTAATTTTACAAAAACCTTAACGACATAAAATTTACTTGTCACTATTAGTCATCTTTATTACAATATTGACAAACAGTATCTTAGATAATAAATTTACATTCGCGGTGATAGTATGAATTTCACTACCGATAAAATTTAATACTTTTTATAAGAACAATTTAAAATCACTGTGTGTCAATAAAATATTTTAATTTAATTTAATGAAGTATAACAATTTCCGAAATGTTATTAGAAGATTTCGAAAATTAAAAATATTTACAATTTTTTTAAAATGTTTTACTCGTCATTGAATCTATGAAAAAAACTGTTTGAAACTTTGAAAACAATGATTTCATGAAAAAATTTTATTTGAAAAGTCGAAATATCATTTTTTTAACTTCTTGCTGAAGATTTGAATGTCGAGCAAAATATTTTTTCTTGTTGTGCATTAAAAATAAAATAATTTGAAAAAACTAAAAAATACCAACTTTTATTTTGTTATTTTTTTAATTAAAAAATTTACATAAAAAAATAGTTTTGGTTAGTTTTTTTTAAATTAAATATTGTAAAAATTTATAAAAATCGCAAAAATTGAGGTAACAGTTTTTTAAATTGTTTGTCTTTTGATGCTCAATAAGAAAAATATATAAATATTGCGAAATGTTATTGCGTTCAAAAGACAACATTTTGAATTTTCAGTTGCAAAATTTCATACGAATTGGTTATTTTCCCATCATTAAACAACGTTTACCGTAAATTTGATAAAAAGGAGAGTAAAATTTAAAAAAAACTCTTCGATATATCTATTTTTCGATTTTTATAAGTTACGATTACGCTGGCAATACATCTGCTGACTAGTTATTTAATGAAATGACTCAGACTCTTTTGGATTGCTGCGTCCCACAGTGCTTGGCTTATTTAATATCATGTATGTATAATTCCTCTCTAGATTAAAGCTTCTTTCTCTAGCCCACTGACGCACTGTGGGGTATCTGTCCCTTTTATATTGGTATTGTCACGGTTCTGTTTTGAATAATATATTTCGTAGCAACTCCTACCAAAGCAACAGAAAGTGCTACTCTTATGCATCCCTCTACAGTTTATCTGAAGAAGTCCGGAACATTCCACTTTGTCATTTTCTTTAGCACCAGCAGACTGTGGCAACTGCTGCATGCAGAAGTCCTTCCTTTTTCTCTAAACTTCCAAGTTTTTTAAGTCTTCTACAAACATTGTGTAAATAGCCTGGTGGGAAAAAGGCTGTAAGTTATAATGTAGCGATATAAAAAGAATGTTTTAAAATTTAAAAAAGTATCATAATTAAAAAAAAAACGTTTAAACAGACTTTAACATTAAAATATTACATTTTTTTTTATACGACAAGGACATTTATTCAAATTTTGGTAAACTAAGATATTATTGTTATTATTTTCTAAATTGGAATTAATATCTTTGTACCCTTTATGGCGTTGCTTTAGAGCAGTCTTGATGTTGTGTTGTGCTGAGACGATTTTAGGGCCCGGGAAATTATTTATCACTTGCAGGGCCCATAAGGCATCACCGAACAATATTGACGAATAGAAAAACTGTAAAACAAATTTATTCAAGCTTACTAGATATTAAATGCGTGCATGTCAACATTACATAACAAATATAAAAGATAAATTGAAAAAAAGAAAAACAACGCGTGCATGTTGTCAAGTCAGGTGAGGTCCACTTAAATAGTGAGGGGGCAGATTATTACTTCCAATTTATTGTTTTTTTTTGTATATAGCTGTGTCGTAGGTTTTAAGGCTTATGAGGTCCCTTCGAAGCAACCTTAGAAGGGCCTACCGGATGATTCCCGGTGGGCCAGCATGGACCTGGGTTATGGTGTTATATTCAACAATAAAAAATATAAGTCGTCCCCCAAACTTTGAAAATAATATGTGTTTTTTACGATTTTTATTAGAAAAATTATATTGTTCTGTAACATTGAGTAGTACTAAGTTTTTTTTGTCAAAACCTGAATAAGAATAATATTTAGCTTCCATACTGCATAGTACCAATAATACCTAGATTGTGTCATGATTGGCGTTTATCAATACAAAAACAAGGGGATATAATGCCTATAGTTAGTTATGATAACGAGTGTATGTATGTATGTATAATATGGTACATGAAGGATGGAGAATCCATCCATGCGCTTCGACCAGATCGTACTTCCAATAATATCCTCACCTATAAAAAATACTTATTTTTTATATAATAATTGATAAAGTTTAATGGAAAATAATTATTGAAAAGATAAAGTAAATACACCAATGTATTATGCTTACGTCGAGCTATGACCTTTGTTCTTGCTTTATTTTGTGCTGTGTTGTCATTAATGGGGTAAATTCTTATTTACATTTACTTTTTGCTATTAATAATTTATGGACAATTACCCAAGTAAAAAAAAATTAGCATTATTAAAAGATATAGCATTATGAGATTTATTAGGGTCGGCGGAATGAATCAGATTCTAATCTGGATAGAAGGGTCCGACGATCGCATCGAAGAAGTACTGAATACGCCCGATTAAGTCATATTGATTCAGTTGGCTCAGATAGGTTATATTCCACCAAAAACACTGGTGTAAAATAAGGGCCAAGTTCCCATTCAAAAATCTTGTCTCCTAAACTAAAATCTAAAATTAGACCAAGTTCCGTCTATAATTTTGTTTCACTCTTTTTTGATTTGGCAAGTTTTTTACTGGTTTGTCTGTATTAACGTCTTTTTTATTAATACAGTCAGTCAGTGAAAAATTTGCCATGTTAAAAAAGAGTGGAGCAACATTGTGGACAGAACTTGGTCTATTTTAGATCTTAGAACTTTAAGGAGCCGAGATTCTTGGATAGGAACTTATTTTTGTGTGTGGTGTGTGTTTTCGGTGGGATCTTTCTTTTTGTTTGAGTTCAATGAATGGAAAAAATAAGGAGGATCTTATGCCTGTTCTCAGTAGACCTAGTTCTGTAGGTATAACCTAACCATTTAACTGAATAGGAAGTACGAAAATTGCTTATTTTAATGTTTCTTAAAGGGCAAGACAGGGATCATCCACGCCATACTTTGGACCAGAACCTGCCCCTTGGAGTGACCAAGACCACAGCACGAGGGCAAACCAGGAAATGGATCCAAAACAAACACGAAGTATACTGGGGGATCCTTAGTAGAATAAGACATGGAAAAGGTCTCATAAGAGGCCCATCCAAAAGAACAAAGGAAGAACTACTCAAAGTAGGAAAAGACTTCGTATAACTGTAAGGCTGCTAACAGGGCACGATAACCTAAGATGACACCTGCATAAAATGGGCTCATACAGTGGAGACCCAAATTGCAGAATGTGCGACGAGGGAGAAGAGACAGCCTCCCATATCCTGTGCAAATGTGAAGCTTTAAATCACAAAAGACAGGCATTATTTGGGCAACCGAAAATGAGCCCACAGGAATATATCAACCAACCAGTCTCGGGGTTATACAGACTCGTAGAAGAAACAACACTAATGTGAGAATTGGTATAAAAGATAAATGGGAGATAAGGCACAAAAAGCCCAAGAGGCTGCGCAGCCTCCGGAGGTAAATCCAGGCGGCTCCCAGGAAAGAAGAAGAAGAAGAAAGAGCTCCTGGTTTGGACTTTATAATAGGTAAATGTGTTAATTTTCTTTGTTTAATGAATAAAACCTGCTTGCTTTCCAAATTCTAAGACAACTATGACTTTAGAAAGTCAGGTGTAATCAGATTGGAATACCCCCCAAAAATACGATATTAAACCCGTTTAGAGTCTTTTCGAGTCAAAATATGCAATGTGTCGTTTTTAGATTTTTTTCTTTACTTGTGTTTTAAAATCTACTTACATACGAAATTTCCAGTTTTTACTCCTTGGGAAGTGCCCCATAACTTTCTCAATATTTTTACAGGTAATTAGAATACCTATGTGAATTTACGTACCAAATCTCATACCTTTATGTGGAATGAGACCGAAGTTATAATAGGTGAAAAAGTAGGCCTAAATATTTCGTGTAATATACAACCATTCGTAAGGTTTGCCAAAACTTGGCCTGACGCACTACCGTGTGTCTAGATAACATAATAACATTGTTACATTTAAATGCCCCCTTCAATTATTCGCCTCAGGGAATTGGATCTATTAAGAGAATGTATGCATATGGATATTTACGATAACAATCACAGCTTATTTAGACTACTAAGTGGCTAAAAAGGTAAGTAGTTAGTATTTTAATTAAATAATGCTTCGTAAGGGTTTTTATTTTAAAGCGAATAAGTTTTCGGCCTCTTCTGTTTTTGGACTGGTTCAATTGAACCTTAACTAATTTTTGCTCATATGTGTGGTTGAACATTAAAATGGTTTGTTCAAAGTACAACAAAGGACAATATGTCTCGGGTGCCAATACTTGGTCATATTCTTTAGCATGAAGCAGGTGTATCAACTAGAAAAAAGATGGTCAAACCCATCATGCCCTACCAATTTGAGTGTGTGTTATCAGTAGGGACCGGACATCGATAAAAAACCATTACAATTTCGAGCTTAAAATGATATAGAATATACCAAATAAAAATGCAATAAATAATTCAACTTCCTTTGGTATTTACGGTTTTTATTTTGATATTTTTATTCGGTATAATTTCTTGTAGAATAATACAAAAGACGTGGCAATAGTAAAAAATCTAGAAGAGTTTTCGCAACAACAAAAGAATTAAAGTATGATATTTTATAATGCGTTTATATAAATTATATAAAATAAATTAAAGTTAAAATAGACTTTTTGTCTATATAAATTTACAAATATTTGATTGCACCTCTATTAGGGTTCATACTTATGCAATTAACCCCACAAACATAGTTTTGTTGGTGGTAATGCAACTCTCCAAGTGCAGTACGAAAATTCTCAGGGCAGATTTGTTGTGAACTCGTAAAAACCAGTTCCGTTACATCGGGTAAATCACAGGGTAAATCATATTATATTTGTGCAAAAATAATTTGATATATTTAAACAGGTGTAAGTAGTTTACAGGCAAATAAATAATGAGTACAAGTAAAAAAAAAAGAAGTTGGAGTGGCTCCTTTCATATTTTACTTTTTTATTTGAAAGTAAAAGAGATGTTTTTTATCTTTGAACGGTCCACGAAGGCTGTGGCCCAAGCACTAACGTACCGTGGGTATCTTAAGTGTGGTGAGAGGGAGTTTGTTCACACGGGACTTAAATATTTGGAGACTGGAAGAAGAAGGAAAACCTTTTACGGGTAGCAGTTTTCATAGCCTGGACACTCTAGGGATGAAGGAACTACGAAAGCAGGAAGTTCAGGGCCTCTCTAGTTAAACTGCAGAGGATGCAAAAAAAGTTACACCAAGTGTTGCTCCGTTGGGAGCTGCCAGAGGAGGTATTATACTGGAACTCCTCTAAGCAGAAGCCGTGAAAATGCGCATTAACCTACGTTTGGTTTTCAAATCAGGCTTATTGACTGGCTTACAAAAATGGTGCAGTTGGAGTTTGGTGCAGAATTTGTAATTCTAAATTTATTTGTACGAACCCATATTAAATTGAGCGACATGTTAAAGGTCCACAACATTTAGAAAATATGCAAAGTTTTTTCGGGGGCATCCAAATCTACAAAACGAGAACATTATGTATCAAACGCAGACTTCTGCATGGATTTGTGTAAAGATTTTATTGCAGCTGATATTCTTCTTCATAAAATAAATTATCGGTCTACGAGGGCATTTTTGGAAAAAATACTACCACAGAAAAGTACCAGACGAATCATTTCTGCATGAAACTGTGTTGATAAGGTCCATTTTAAAAACTATGGACAAAATACGACACAATCTGGAAGGAAAAAAGTGATGGTTTAGTGCCGATAAAACCACTGATATCAAGGAAAGATATGTTACTAATATTTTAGTTGCACCTTTAAGTTATTACGAACCTGAAAACACATTTTAAATTAACAGTAAATTTCGTTCTAAAACCAATAGTGAGACAATAACAAAATCTGTAGTAGAAAGTATTACTTTACTACTGTCAGTCACTATTATTTAAAAAAGTGGTGTTTTGTTTCTTTCGGATAGTGCTGCATATATGCTGAATGCAGGAAGACAGTTAAAAGAACATTTTCCCAAATTGCTTCATTTGACATGTTTAGCTCATGCCCTACATAGAATATGCGAAATGGTACGTAACTTTTATCCACTTATTAATACTTTAGTTATCGAGGTAAAAAAGTTTTTCTTAAGCCACCTGCGCGTATTATGAAATTTAAAGATTTGTGTCCTAATGTCGCATTACCGCCACAACCTTCCATTACAAGGGGAAATATGGCTATCAGCAGTTAACATATTACCATATAAATTATAATGTGGTAAAAAATGTTATCGACAGTTAACAGGATGATGCTTTAAGTGTGAAAAAAGTAAAAAAGTTATAAATGCAAATGTTAAATCTGATTTAAAAAATATATTTTTGAAAATTTTGGATATCTTCCGAATGTGATTGAACAGTTAAAAAAACAAAATGTCCTCCTAGTGCCTTTATTTCATGTATTTCAAATCACAATAAACAAGCTTAAATCTGTTCCTAATGAAATTGGTGACAAATTAAAATTGTATGTACAAAAAATCTTGGAAAGAAATCCAGGATTTTTAGAAATAAAACATATTTTTGAGGCACTACAAAAAAAAAGTACAGACTTGTAAAATCATTTAGATTTACTCCAGTTACAAGCTGTGATGTCGAAATAAGCTTTTTTAGACTTAGACATATTTTAAATTATAAAAGAACCAATTTTACCGAAACCAACTTTAAAAAGACGTTAGTTATATCATGTAATGCAATTAAATTGTAAAACACTCCCGTTATGTTTTTATTTCACATTATTTTAAATTTATTTATATTTAATATCTCCTTAATACGCACGCCAATTAATTTACCAGACATAAAAAATGTATAGGGAACAAGCTCGGTCCGAAATCCGGGCCCTAGTTATCAGGTTTGAATCCAGAAATGACGAGGTCACAAAGTTAGGGGCACCAGATGTCGTAGGAGAATGGCTCTTAAACAAGACATTTCGGATTTTTTTCTTACCATCACATCGTACATCACCGACGCAACCGACTACCAAGGTGCAGAGATAGACTTCAATCGGCTTAGCAATGGAACCAGGTGATCTTTAGTAATAAATCTCGCGTTGTTCGTGCATGAGGGTCGAGCAATGGTAAGATGACGACGTGGTAAAAGACCTAATCCACAGTTTGATATGGAGATACATGATCATAACACCGCGTGTAAAATGGTATGGGATGCTATCGGATATGGTAGCAGGACACATCAAGTCTTTATTAGAGGTAATATAATAGTCATTTAATGCATTTAGAATGGAGTGGAACTACAAGCCCTTTCATATTTTAGGACCATAGAAAATTTAATTTTTTTAACAAGACAACATCAGACCACACGTGGCCAGAGTAACAGTAGAGTTCATGGATTAAGGTCACATTAATCCTTTTTATAGTCCCTGGAATCGCATGATCTTTCTCCGATGACACATGTGTGAGACATTCTGAGTCGCGAATTGCTCAATTTACAACACGTTTCTTAGACTCTGACTTAAACATAAGCAAAGAGAATAAAATACTGAGATAGCCCAGATGATTATGGAACCTACCTACTTTCCTAGGGTTCCCACCCATAATTCTAACCCCCTAGATCTTTTTCTTACTTCCACCCCCGAACTCTATCAAGCATCAGTAACTGCTCCCCTTGGTCGCCCTGACCATGGTTTGGTCACCGTATCATACTCCACTCATTTTGAGGCAACTGAAAGCATGCCGCCACGAACCGTCTGGCACTACAATTCGGCCGACTGGGATGGTCTGAGAGATTTCTTTGCCAGCTACCCTTGGGATCCTACCTAATCTTGTTCAGTTTAATGCCTCGATAACACAGTCATGTTCGCTGTCGCGAAAAAAGTCTGCAAATGCTCATCCCTTACATATGACCGCTTATATCCAAGTTCTGCAGAACAAAGAGTCATTTATTCTTGTCGGCGTTACTTTTGAGAATAACCTCAACTGGCACAAACACATTTCATCCATAGCTTCGGCAGCTTCAAAAAAGATTGGATTCCTCTTCCGAGCCAGAAAATATTTCTCTTCTTCCAATCTGTACACTCTATATGTATCCCAAATCAGACTCTCTTAAGAATATTGTTCTCATGTCTGGGGAATGGCGTCCCCTACAACACTTAGCATTCTGGATTCCATTCAAAAAAAGCCGTTCGTCTTACTAATGATCCAACGCTCACAGAAAGGCTTCCTCTTCTTGCCCACCGTCGAGCTGTAGGGGATCTGTCGCTCTTCTATAGGTATTTTCACGGCTTTTGCTCGGAGGAATTGGCCAGTATAATTCCTTCTCTGGCAGCTCCCAACAGAGCAACACGTAGTGCAACTTATATGCATCCTTTTACAGTTCAGCTAGAGAGGCCCCGATCTTCCTGCTTTCTTCGTTCCTTTATCCCTCAGAGTGTGAAGACTATGGAACCTGCTGCCCGCAGAAGTATTTCATTCTCCTCCCAATCTCCAAAAATTTAAGTCCCGTGTGAACAAACTCCCTCTCACCATACTGAAGACACCCACGGTACGTTAGTACTTAGGCATCAGCCTTCGTGGACTGTCCCAAGATAAAAAAAAAAGATGACTATCTCATCAGATCAAGGCTAAGGCGTTTGAATGACCGTATAAGAAATTGAGGGCTTCAACACCTTATTAAACCTAATTTTGTTAATTATATTAATTTGTAATATCATTTGGCTGAACATCTAATCATCAATTATCTGTTGTCTGCTTTAAATGTAAGCATAAAATAAATAAAATATATTATATATTAATAAGTGTTTACCTTTCTTTCTTACCTAGTAGAATTTAATTCATAAAATTGCCAAACGCATATTGCAGCAACATGACAACACTTCCTAATAAACATTATCTTATTACGACGATAAAGTAATTTATAAACTTGTTTTTAGTTAGGTTAACACAATACACTAACTAAATTTAGTAAAGAAAGTAGCAGTCTTCCCGCCAAAACTGTTTATTTCTTCTGTACCGACATCAGACGGCGCCACTAACGAAATTATACCCAACCGAACTCTTGGGATTTCCAGTTTTTCGCATTTCGCAATCGAATAATCGATCCGTAATGGCGGTACTTTATGTTCGTACGTTGTTGGCTTCGCCTTTTGTATAATTGTGTTTTTTTATGTAAGATTTTGATAATTTTGTTTAAAGCAATGGTAAATTTAGTTTCATTATTTGTTTTTCTAATGAACTTTTGGGGTGAAGCACGCCCACCCGCCCCAGATGGCCCAGATCTTGTTGTGTGGCCCATTGCACCAACAAAACAAGCAAAAGGCATCGTTTTCCCAAACGCTATTCCGAAGTTTTAGAGGCTTGGGTCCAAAAAATAAAGCCTCCAAACTATAAAATGTTATCCGTGGAAGAAATTTACCATAAATATGTTGTCTGTGAAGATCATTTTATTCCCGAAGATCTAGTGCCTGGTCGAAGAGGCATTAAAGTTACAGCAGTTTCTTCTCTACACATATCAGGTAAATACTTTAGTGTTAATGATAGTAGGGATAGTTTGGGGGTTCCGGTGCCTCCACCTCCGGAGGAGCTTTATATCTCGAAATCTTGACGTCATTTAAAAGTTAGGAATCTTGGGCTAGGCCTATTTTAGAGTCCTGCGCATGCGCTAAAATAATGACACCTGTCACCTGTCAAATGTCAAATGTCAAACGTCATATTTCGCGAACCATGTGACTTAGGAAAGTTAGGTTACGTGGATGAGATGTATCTTAGGGTCTTACGCATGCGTTAAAAAAATGACGGCGATCAAATGTCAAATGTCAAATGTCAAAAGTCATACGTCAAAACCATGTGACTTAGAAAAGTAAGGTTACGTGGATGAGATGTATCTTAGGTCTTACACATGTTCAGTAAAAATGGCGGCCGGCAAATGTCAAACGTCAAACTGAGGGGGGTGCTGCCAAAATTTCAATATATTAATAATAAAACACATTGTATATATTAAATTAATTTATTTAAACCACATTGTACATTGACTTTTAGCAATCTTATACACAAGTTTAGTTAGTAATAAACTACAATCTGCCGCAATAAAAATAATTAAACTATTATAAATATCAACCAGGCCTGGGGCTTAGGCGTGAGGCGAAGAGCGTTTTATTCAGCTCGTATGATTTAAACCATAATTTTTGAATAATAAAACACATTGTATATATTAAATTAATTTATTTAAGCCACATTGTTACATTTAACATAAAATTACAATTACAGAACTATTACTTTCTACTAACTATACTTAACCTAAAATTACAATGTTTTATATACCAAACCTATGAAATAGGATATCTAATTACAAACTCAACAGATATTTTAGTATGTGATTTAAGTTTATCTCCTAAAAACGTAATTTTATCATCAAATTTTAACTCTTGCTGCAGTAAATCGCTTGGTACTTTATATTCTTTTTTGTTAATAAAAGTTTTTACAGGCGAGTCAATGTTAACATATTCAATTATTCCAATCTTAATAGGAAACATATAATAGTCAAATTTTAAACCATTTATAAAAAGATACTTTGATGCACCCTTTTCGCAAGTCAACATTATATTCATGTAACCATACAAAGTCTTTTCAGGAATATCTTTCAAATCATTTTCTCTTTTAAGCTTTTTTGCTAGATGATAGGGATGTGTTAAATTACGTCCGAATTTGTCGAGAGTCATCGTGCTAATGATACTGCGTCACTTTGTCTAATCAGTTTATTCAATGATACCAGCTTCTCTTAACTCTTCAAGAATACTTATAATCTCGTTTTCATGAGAGTTATTACCAGCTACCTTACTTGCCATTAACAATTTTAATCTATCCACAAGCTCATTTGGATCATCCCGTAACGTAGTAAATTTTATTATTGGAAAATGTTTTGTAATCAGGTAAGAAACCAGACTGACTATCGATTGGTAAGCCATAAACCTGAGGCTGTTGTGCACGTGTAATTCGTAATTGCTTGTCACGTTCTCTCTGCTTTCTTGCATTTTCCTCTTTTATACGTTCAAGTAATGGTTTAATTGTTAGCATATATTTGATACCTCTGTTTCCTACATGTTGTCATTTTCATTAAAATTTCTCTTGTTAGCAAAATAATTTTTGCAAAGGTTCGCTCATCCAGTGCGGTCAATTTGTTTTTTAATGGATTGGTCTTAAATAAAAGTTCATATAGTCCGGGAGTTCCAGTAAATTTTTCTCCTTTAATATAAATATCCGGTCCGTTAAATTCAAGCCGAGAATCACCAGAAGTTAGATGATCGGTGGCTAAATCATGTTTTAAATATGTGCGATTGTACCCGTTTTCCGTATCAGTTATAAATCCTTTCACATATTCTCTCGGTAGCGGATCATACTGATCTAGATATTCCCTAAAGGATTCTTCCGCAATACTATCCATTTGAACAGGGTTATATTGAGGATCGACTCTAAACTCGTCGTCAAAGTAACTTTCTTCAGGGTTATGTTCATACATAGTTCTGTTTAAATCAGCTTCCTCGCCATCGTTCATATCCTGAGCCATTGGTGAACTATCTTCTCGTGTCTCGACATTAATTGAATTATCGTTATATTCTTCCTGTTCTTGAGCAGCTAGCTCGTCATGTTTTTGAACAGGGACAGTAAAATTAAGTGGGAAACGTGGTTTTTTTATTACTGTCGGAGACAAGTTTTCACTTTGCCGTCTTTTTACAGACTTGGGTGTAAATGGTGTAGATTGTTTACCATACTGCATCGACTCGGATATTAGTTTTGCCAAAGGTCTATACGTATTCTCCAATGTAACAGCATTTTCATAACGGCCAGCTTTAAGAGAATCATATAGTCTTTTTACATTGCGCGAATGTTCGTCAAGGAGTTGAAGAATGTTTGAATCTGCTTGCAAACTTCGCTTCTTTTCTGGTCGCTGATCACTGGAGTTCTGATATTCTTCAAATTGCACTTCGCCTTGCTCACCCAATTCCCTCTTTAAATCCAAATACTTTTTTCGAATACTTTCGGTTGCCTCCATTATTCGACGCTGAATGTCTTTATCAAACTTTTTGAAACTCATGTTTTAAATTATCAAGGTATAGGTTTTAATAAAATATCGCTATTGTTTTCAGCAACAGCCTCACTACCCCTTATCCCCCAAATAACGGGACTGTATTTCCAAAAACGGCACTGTATTTCAAAATAACGGCACCGTTTTTTAAATAACGGCACCGTTTTTCTAATAACGGCACTGTATTTTCAAATAGCGGCACTGTATTTTTAAATAACGGCACTGTATTTCCAAATAACGGCACTGTATTTTCAAATAACGGCACCGTTTTTCGAAAAACGGCACTGTATTTTCAAATAACGGCACTGTAATGCTAAAAGTCAATGTACAATGTGGTTTAAATAAATTATATTAAAATATATACAATGTGTTTTATTATTAATATATTGAAATTTTAGCAGCGCCCCCCTCACAGCCATTTTTACAAGTATGACGTTTAAAATTTGATGGCCGCCATTTTTTCAACGCTAACGTAAGACCTTAAAATACATCTCATCCACGTAACCTTACTTTTCTAAGTCACATGGTTTTGACATATGACTTTTGACATTTGACATTTGATAGCCGTCATTTTTTTAACGCATGCGTAAGACCCTAAGATACATCTCATCCACGTAACCTAACTTTCCTAAGTCACATGGTTCGCGAAATATGACGTTTGACATTTGACATTTGACATTTGACAGGTGACAGGTGTCATTATTTTAGCGCATGCGCAGGGCTCTAAAATAGGCCTAGCCCAAGATTCCTAACTTTTAAATGACGTCAAGATTTCGAGATATAAAGCTCCTCCGGAGGTGGAGGCACCAGAACCCCCAAACTATCCCTACTAATGATGTTATTTTAGTATGTTAAGTAAGAAGCTTCAATTAAGCCGGTTTTAAATAGCAAGTTTTGGTATTATTGGTTGTATTTTGATATTATTCCTGTGATTATGTTGAAAATATAATTTTACATATTAATTCATAATTAATCATTATTTTTCATAATTAGAGAAACTGTTGAAAAAAATGTTTTTTAATATAAACCAATAATGTTGATTATTTCAAAATTATTTCTAATATCTTTTCTTTATAATAGTTTTCGATATTGTCAAAAGTAAGGGTACTTTACTATGTAAAAAAACATTTTTTAACAAGCCTTATATATCACTGATATATTTTGACATCTTATGGTTCTATTCAAGGGAATATGCAGAACTTTTTATAAAGGAAAACATTTTTTTTTATAACCTTAATAATAAAAACGTTTTCCATATGCCACCAACTTACGTAGACACAGTGTATAAATTGTAAACTTTCGGGAGGTTACTCTTGTTTTCCATAATAAAAATAATCTAAAAGGATATATAATTTTATGTTGAAATTATAAAATTGAACAATTTATTCATTAAAAACTTGAATTTAAAAGCTGGCTTTGGTTTTAGGCTGAAATTATACAAGTATACATAATATCATAATTGTATGGCATAAAAGTATGTGAAAGTATTAGGTTTATAAGACTTTATTTAAATCCTCATTAATAACTTTGAATTTTGTAGGATTTGATGATGAACTTCCTCCAGTTTCACGTTCTTCTAATGATGATGTGTTACAACCTAGTGATGCCAAAAGGAGAAAAATATTAGAAGGTAAAGTTATTTATTTCATTAAGATTGTGTAATTTTAATTCAAAACATTAATTAAAAAAATATGGGGTGTGATTTCTAAATAATATTATATAAGTTTTGTTATTGTTGCAATTTTCTTAACTTTTATTTGTTATGTTTTGACGGAAAAGAATATTTAGTTTTTGTTTAAATTGTAATCCTAAAATAAATGTCTCCATGGTACGTCCATAGAATTAATAGAATACTCTTTTTTTTGTATTTTAATAATAGCCTTAAATGTTTAATAATTTTCTGCGAAAGTATATTGTTTAATTTTTAATATCATATTTAGTTCCTTTAAACTATTTTTATTATACATTTTAAAGTTTTTACCTGTGTGTAAATTTTAAGTCCGTACATTGTTTGGCATGTAAAGTAAAATAAGTAATTGCATTACAATATAACATTTTTTGATTTTTCATATTTACACTTAGAAAATATTTCCACTCCAGGCTGCAGCAGACAACGAGCAAATATATTACCTATGGGTTTTAAGCCACTTGACAAAGCAGATATTGACATGCAATTGCCGGTACCATCACAGGAAAATGTTTTGTTGAGTTATCCCAAAGTTCTTCATCAATAGCAGAGTCTTGTAGAAGAACTCCACCAAAAGTATTGGCATTGACACAGGGTAAGTTGTAAAAGAAGTAATGTATGTTTCATAAATTTATTTAGAATTCTCTGACAAAGATTTCCCTCTTTAACCATTAACAAAGAGCTTAACAAGATAAAAATATAAAAGAATATAGCTATTACCTACAATAACATTTATTTGTGTTTTTTAGGCATTCAGAAAAAGATGTTTGTTTTCCCTACTGAAACAAGTTAATGTTTCCCATGAGAAAGGTTTAACACCTAAAGCTAAACAGTTTTACCAGACTTTGAAAAAATGGAGGACAACCCTACACCAAAAGCAAAGAAAAATATATAAAAATTTTTAGTTTAAAAGTTATTAATAAAAAAGAAATTTTTACATTTAGTTTTATTGGGGTTAACCTTTAAGTTAAATATTCTCACAATTCCAGAATTTTTGGATGAACTTATGATAGAATTACAGTCAGCTTTTCCTTTGTGATCCACAAGTCTGTAAATTATTAAACAGCCCCACCTTTATGTACAATATTATTTCTTGTTTGATGTGAAAATATTGTCTTTTTTTGTTTTAGACTTTCTAAGGTCAATAAGAAACTGGGAAGTGTTTATGCACTACATACCTAATTTTCGTTTTAAGATTTAGCAAACAGTTTTAACCATCAAAGAAATATTTTACATTTTTATCTTTGGTAACTAAAGTTTTGATGGTTAAATCTTAGCGTTAAACTTTAAAGCAATTTATTTAGCATAAGCGCATCCTTTTATAGCGCGTGTATGGCAAAGTGAGATAAGTAAAAAAATGTAGAATATATTTAATGTAAGTTAAACAATAATTAAAATTTTCCTACGTTTTTTTAGTAATTCTGGAAAAAAATTTATTAAAACGTTTCCAGAATTGATAAAATGTTTATGAAAAATTTAATTTACATTAACTCATGTTTTACATTTTTTAAGAATCTCACTTTTCCTCTACACGCGACAAATTTTTAAAAATTAAAAATTTGTCGCGGAAAGGAAACTTTATAATTCAAAGGCCTTTAGGCTTATACCTATCTTTACAAACAATAGATGGCGCTTGAATGACAGAAAATAGTTGTTTAACGTCACTTATGGCAGATTACTGTCTAAATTCTTCTTTAGTTTATATTAGGTTAATTAACTTGTATAATCGATGATTTCTTGACTGGTTTTTCAATAAGTGCTTGTGTATAGTTTTGTAGGTTTTTTTTTTCGTAAATTTATTTAAGTTTTAATCAAAAAAACTATATTTGCAAAATGTCGGAAGCATTTATCAACGACAAATTAAATGTACAAAATCCGTTGCTTCGGTTATATTTATTCTATGTAAGCATTTTGGCTTTGAAAATGTTGTTAATGTCCATTTTAACTGGAGTACAGCGATTCAAACATAAAGTAAGTATTTGAATTAGCTAGTTGTTATTATTTAAAATTTTCAAAACTCTTGCGTATCATATAAAATTTTGGTTAACTGGCAAGTGAAGATTTTTTTTTATACAATAAACGTAGCTATAATTCGTACATTGATAGTTTTTTTGAGCTCATTTAAAGACGCCAGTGTACCGGGTGTCCAAATAAGAAAGGACGCCGGCTGTATCTCAGAAAATGTTTATCGCACAGCGTTGAGGAAAAACTATCCTTAGTAAAAGTGGTCAAGAAAAATAGTTGGAAATTATTTTCAAGTTTCTAAAATGGCCGCTAGAGGGCGTTGCAATCTTAAATCTAAAAAAGTGATGTTTCTGTGAATTTTGCTATATTAACCTAACAAAAAATACCTGATCTTTAAAGTCGAGCATAATTTATACCTTTTTTGTTCGACGATTTTTGCTGTATCTCTAAAAATTAAGTGGTGAAGGGTATTTAAAAGTTTCCGTAAAAAACACTCTGTATCTTTAAAACGGCTGAGCCGATTTTAACAAGGCTAATTGACAAGAGCTTTTCTTGGGCTATAAATGTTATAATATTTAAAGTTTTGTTAGTTTCATATGTCGCCGCTAGGGGGCTTTTTTCAATGTTCCGACAGAAATGGTTAATTTTCTCAAAAAAATTAAATGCATTTGTAATTTTTTTTTTTCATGAAAAAGTAGCTAAATAGTGCCTGAACAAGCTCGCATAAACCGTATCTTAATATCTTGTTCCTTACCTAAAATTTAGGCCAAAGAAAATTTTATACTTCAATATCTCAAAATCCATAAAACCTACAAGAAATGTTATAAAACATAAATTATGTATTTTTTACGGAACCTTTAATTTAGCTTATATAATATTTTCGTCAAATGCAATACTTTACGAGTTCTAACAAAAAAATCAAATTCCAGGGGTATACCTTAAAAAAATCCTGAAAATTTGATTTATTGATTATAACTTATAAAGTATTGCATTTAGGTGAAAAGATATTTAACTTAAATTAAAGGTTTCATAAAAATACCTAATTTATATTATATAGAATTTCTTGTAGCTTTTATAGTTTTTGAGATATTAATAAAATTTTCTTTGTCCCAAATTTTAGGTAAGGAATAAGAAATCGAGATATGGTTTTCGCGAGCTTGTTTAAGCATCATTTAGCTACTTTTCTATACAAAAAAAATTATACCAATGCATTTAAGTTTTTTGGAGAAAATTACCATTTCTATCGGAATGTTGAAAAGAGCCCTCTAGCGGCGACATGTGAAAGTAACAAAACTTCAAATATTATAAAATTTTTAGCCCAAGAATAGCTTTTTTCAACTATCCTAAGCTTGTTAAAATCGGCTTAGCCGTTTTAAAGATACAGTGTGTTTTTTACGAAAACATTTAAATACTTTATTTTTACAGATACAGCAAAAATTGTCAAACAAAAAAGGTTCAAACTATGCTCAACTTTAAAGATCAGGTATTTTTTTGTTAGGTTAATATAGCAAAATTCACAGAAACATCACTTTTTTAGAGTCAAGATTGCAGCTACGCTCCCTAACGGCCGTTTTAAAAACTTTAAAATAATTTCCAGCTATTTCTCCGGACCACTTTTACAAAAAATATTTTTTTCTGAACGCTGTGCGATAAACATTTTCTGAGATACAGCCGGCGTCCTTTCTTAAGGTATGTTTCCTTCCACGCGGCCGCCGCATGCGGCTAACGTAGCACTGCTACTCATATTTTTAAATGTGCCTGGTTTGTTCCGAGCGGCCGTCGTATGCGTCCGCTGTCAACGACTGCGATTGATGCGACTGGACTGCTGATGAAGCAGTATAGCCGCAGTCGTGTCTGCGTCTGATATTTTGTTTGTGTTGTTTTGTGTGCAATGTCCGGTGTTTTTTTTAATTGTTAAAAATTAAAATTTTATTTTTTAAATGAGGTCCTGAATTTTTTTTTACGTATTTTAAGAGCTTTTAAGATCCCAAATCCAATGATGTTTCGCACTTATTAAAAAAATCAGTTTAATGTTTTCCCAAGATCCTGCCAGAAATATATTGTCTGACTCTCTCTAACATATGGTTTCTTATGAAAATTGCCATTAATATAATTTTTTCGAATAAGTGCAATACATTATTGGAACATAATAGCTCCTAAAATACATATTAAAAAATCCAGTTGATGATGGCAGCTCAAAGACGAAACGTCGGTGTATAAATCTAATAACACTATTTTGTAGAACAGAAAAAGTAGCAATGAAAATGTAAAAGTTATTTTGTTACATCCTTTCAAATAAAGTCATAAAAAAATAAAAACGGAATCGCGAATAATCGGTTTTTCCCCATAGTAAGTATTCGAAAATTTTAAAGTTCTAAGGTGGTATTTTGATTAGCATCATATTGCGCACCTTTGCCTTTATTTAACCGACCTCGTATCTCTTCAAGTTTCTGAGATCCTAATGATAAGACTCGAATTTGGTACGTCCTGTACAGATTTACCTTAATACAATGGCTAATTTTTCCTGTGGGGTTATTGGATAGGCATTCAACTCTGTTGTATGGCTCGGACTTTATATCGTCTTTTATTAAGTCAAGAATAAAACTAAACTGTGCTTTATTCAGTCCAAAATATTTTCCAAATTTTACTTCATCCTGTTGCAGATGTCGATTTATTAATGTAGTATAACAACCCTCATCCGTCTTTCTTGAAATATTGGAATTACCGGGGCATTGCTATGTTTTAGGTTGGCTAATTGTAATATTATTTCGTCATTCTCTTTTTCTTCTAATAATAAATATATTGCTAGATCATCCATCACGACTCTTACCAAAGATTATTCCCTTTACACTAATAATTTTGCTATCGCGAGTTTGAGCCGCGGTCCTAAAAAACCACCTGATTAAACGGCGGCCGCATGTGTTAGTCGCATGCGACGGCCGCGTGGAAGGAACCACACCTTTATTTGGACTCCCGGTACAAAAGAAGCATTAAAACTAAGGAAAAAGATGCTACAACCAATGCGATAGAATACGAAACACTATCCTAACAATTTTTGTAGTAATTGTTTAAAATTTTGCCAATGTATGTTGTACGTTTTTATTTTCCATAGTATGCAGATATTATTAGTTTTAAATATTTTTAAACCATATTTTTTACAGCAAACTATTTTAACTTTTCATGTAGAATAACACCTTTAAATATTCCCATATTAGATATTAGGAAACCCTCTGTGTATACATACTATTAGTCTCATATTATTATTAACTTAATCTTAGCTGCAAAATATTAGGAATAAAACTTAACCTTTATGTTTTGTTTTTAACAGTAATATATTTAAAAAATATATATTTAATTTACATATTTTTACAGGCATTTGTTAATCCTGAGGATGCTGGACCAGAAAAACTAAAAATAAAAACCAGTGACGACGTGGAACGGGTTAGAAGGTATTTTTTCTTTGTTGCATATAGAATTAGAATCGCATATATACCAAAAAAATATGGTTTACATATTAGAATCACAATATGAAAATTATTAACCAGTTTTTATGGGCAATCGTAATTCTTTTCTAATGGCTCGGTACATTCATAAATTTATAAATGTATCTTCTCTATTGGGATAAATATTCTGTTGTTTTACTGATTAGAAGAGCATTATTATAAAACATACCCTGTTACAAAAAAGTAAGAGAAACTTTAATCTTTGGGAATGCATATGATTCTTTCTACTATACTTGCACTATTTTTAAAAGTAGTTAATAACGTCAATAAAAAAGCAAAAACATTTAATTTTCCGAATTAAAAAATAAGCATTATTAAGAAAAGAGTTCCGAAAGTGAAGGTTAAGTTGCCGCAAACATTTAGGAACAGAAGGTTTCACTTAACACTTTACCAATAAAATTCCGAAAACAATACGAAAAAGATTAGAGAAGTGCACAGACTCAGTCATTGTGCACTTCTCTGTTTGAGCTAAAACCTTACTACCTTGATAATTTTATCCTTATTCTGCTAATAATAGGTGAACTTTGGTATTCCTCCCTTGGGAGAAACCTAAATAACTTTCCTGTTTGAGAATAAAAAGTGATATTTTTCTGTTCCTAATGGAAAAATGGCAGAGATAGTAGAACAAATTTTTTTTTATGTTATGTAATAATTACAAATAAAAAAACTAATAATATTTTTCAGAGCTCACCTCAACGACCTTGAAAATATCACCGTCTTTTTCGTAGTTAGCTATGCCTACATTTTGACCACTCCATCTGTCAGCTTTGCAACTACCTTGTTTCGAGTATTTACCATCGCCAGGATCGTCCACACCATCGTGTATGCTGTTGTAGTTATCCCACAACATGCGAGGGTTCTTTTTTGGGTCGCTGGGTATTCTGTTACAATTTATATGGCTCTTACTACTATGTTACACTTTTGGGTATGAAATTTTTTATCCAAAAAATTAAGTTTAGTAAGCTGTAAAGAAATAAATTTAATTATTATAAGAAATATATTTAAAAAAATGTAAATTTCTTAATAAAGTTTTAATTTTTTATTGTAAAATATTAAATATTTTTATGACAAGATCGTAGACTGCCAATTTTTTTTTGGTGGGAACGGAATAAATAATTATTAGGAAATGTAACATTTTGAAGTAAAGATATTCGAAATTATTAATTATATCTGTCGCGTCCACAAAAAAGCTACCCGCTTTAAGTGACACAACGGTTCGAAAAAAAAACTTATTTATTTGCCACACTGGTTTTCCGATTTAACACTAATATACAAGAACTTAAACTGAATTCTCCGGGTGTAAAATAATAAAAAGTTTCCTGTCATAAAAATATCTACTATCGCCTTGCGACGATAAGGACAGACTGACTGGATTTCTAACTTCTATTTTAAAAAACAAGAAATTTCAAGGCAATTTATTACGCGATTTTGGACCTATGGGTTCATCGGCCGGTCTTTATCTTAATTTATGCGGAACCGGCGAGCGAGTTAACGTAAACAAAACCATAAAACGGTCGAATGTAAAATCCCTTTGAATCACACTATTATAATAGGTTTTACGGCTGTAATAGTATATTGCATACCGAGAGTGGTAAGAAGCCCATTACACACGATTTCGAAAATTACGGTACGAGCGTGAGCGAGTACCGTAATTCGAAAGAGTGTGTAATGGGCTTACCACTCGAGTTGTGTACTATACTTTTTCTACGACTTTATGTTTAGTTTTTTTATAAATAAAAGCAGAAGATTATGTAAACTTTAAGTAACAATACAAATAATAATACAAACATTTGCGTTGTCAAGGCGATGCTATTTGTTTCATAGCCAGCTTTACGTAAAATCTATTGTTTTTAAGATTTTGGGGGCTCGCGGCTAATGCGATTGTGGAACTGTTACGTAATATATATATATATAATAATATATATATATATATATATATATATATATATATATATATATATATATATATATATATATATATATATATATATATATATATATATATATATATATATATATATATATATATATATATATATATATATATATATATATACGTAACTGCCCTTACGCACAGTTTGGCTTCTTACAGTATAGTGTTTGTAATTAGAGATTTACTGATAAAGTAGACGGTGTGTAATTAGGTTCTTACTAATATAGGAGTAGAAAAAAATAATTACACCAGCAGAGAAAATAATAAATACAATTTGAATCGGTTTCTGACAATATCTGTACATCGACTTTTTTGTTTAAATAAGTGTTAAATAATTGCTTGAAACAAATAATAGCCAAACAATTTTTAAATTGTGTGGCTATTATTGTGTTTTAAAGAAAATAATGCAATTTCATCTAAAACAGAAAAGCCAACGACTGATATATTCCATCAGTTTTTGCTAGAAAAATCTCAAAAAATATTTATGAAAACACGTGCTTCTTTGAAAACAAAAATAATCAAAATGTGATTATTTTATCGGGAAGTAAAATATTTTTTTTGGCAAATATGTGGATATAATCGATATTGTTTTTACATAATTTTTTAATATTTGTGCTTTTTAATCCTTTTTATGCCCTTGTGGTATGCAGGCATTTTAACCAAACGAAAAAAGAACGACATGATCATTGTAAGCAGGTTAGGGCAATAATCCTTATTCTGGACTTAAAATATTTGTCAATACAAATGGTTGTTTTTGGTTCTTTGTGTTTTATGTGCATATACCATTATAACTGCATGCTTCAATACAACACCCATGTGCATTAAAATGTATTTTGTAATATGTAAATATGCTCTAGTACCTATTAAACATTACCAACAAAATGTGTTTTATTTTTAGAAAAATGCCCGACATTTAGTAAATTTTACTTTAAGTTCTAGAAAAATGTGTAATTTTTTAGTTTTATTTGAAAAATGTATTTTCTAACGTTTGCTACTTTACCAAAGATGCTGTGGCTGAATGTAATGAGTTTTAGTTAGTTAAGGGTATTTTTAAAAATAACGTCCTCAATGTTATATAACACTTTGGTTTGCAAATCTTGGTTGTAATAAAATAATGTAAACGGAATATTTGCATTATTCTGAACTAGTTTTTCAAATCAGGTTTAGAGTTGAGTTTGGGGCTTGAAAAACTAAATAGTAGAGTAAAAAGTAGGGTCTATTATCGACAAAACTTTGAATAGGAATCAATGAAAAAAAGAGATGATCGTTGATGTGAAAAAGAATCGAAGTGTCGTTGCCAATAATAAGTCGCGGCAAACCCCAGAATTATTTTCGTGAAACTAATAATAATCATTTACAAAACAAGAATACGTTGGATAAAAAGAAAACTGAAGACCCAAAAAATAAATTAAGGTGGACAATCCTTTTAAAAGATAAACTAAAAGAATGAAAGTTTGTTTAGGCGCGCCAGAAAAGTGGTCTAAGAGCGGTAAATAATATATCAAGGGTAAAGGAACTCGGGAGATTTGTTTTAGGAGGCCACCGCAAAAAACCAAGCCTATAGGAGAACCGCATGAAACATTTTTTTTTTATATTTCTATGAATAGTTAATTCAAAGCCGCACTGCTGCCTCAGCTCGGCGGATTTAAATTGCATTTTTTTTACCTTAAAAAAATCGGGAAAAATTGTTTTTTTTTTAATATAACTCGGAAACTAATGATTTTAGGAAAAAAATTATAAAATTAAAATTAATGGTCCAATAAAACTTCGTCAGTCTTTTTGTATAATTTTTTTTTGTTGCCCCTTCGGTGTTTGAGATATTAACGATTTAAATTTAAAATAAAAACGCAAATATCATAAAAACTAAAAGAGTTGCAAAAAAATGTAATAAACAAAAAATATGCCTTTTAGTAAGTTTTTAAAAAAGGTTATATACACATTTTTAATAAAATAGGTATTAAAGGTGATATAAGCAAAAAAGTGATTTTGGCTCTTAAAGATTTCGCTTATAAAAATATTTTTTCTGTTACAAGTAAGTATACGAGCATGGATCCATTTAAAAATTAATTCAAAATGTTCTGTTTATGTGCCTCGAGGCAATGGGGGATAACCTGGTGGCACGGATATTTATTTAATTTTTTTTTTGGTCCAATAACTGTACCCATTCCGATCTACTTGAAACTGAGCTATATAAAAGCATAGAAGATCGAGAAATGTTAAGCGTCCTGCCAGGTATAGAACACCCATTATTATTTTTTTTGAATTAAATAATATTTAAATTTTATTTTGGTTAAAGTTTCAGGTGGATAGGTATGGGTACAGTTATTGGACCAAAAAAAAAATAAAATATCCGTGCTACATGTGTTATAATTGGTTTCATTCAATAAATAGAACATTTTGAATTAATTTTTAAATTGATCAGAGCTGGTATACTTACTTGTACCAATAAAACATTTTTATTAGTGAAATTTTAAATGATAAAAATCACTTTTTTGCTTATATCTCCTTTATTACTTATTTTATTAAAAATGTGAATATAACTATTTTTTTAAAGCTAACCAAAAGGCATATTTTTTGTCAATCATATATTTTGTAACTCTTTAGGTTTTAAGATATTTAAGTTTTTATTTTAAATTTAAATCCTTAATATCTCAAAAACTAAAAGAGCTAAAAAAATTATATAAAAAAAACTGACGTATTATATATTAGACCATTAATTTTGACTATATACCATTTTTGCCAGAAGTCAGTAGTTCTCAGGTTATATTAAAAAAACCGATTTTTTACAATTTTTTTAAGGTAAAAAAAAATGCAATTTGAACCCTCTGATCTGAGGCAGCAGTGCGGCCTTGAATTGACTTTAGTTTATTTATAATAATATAAAAAACATATTTTATGCGATTCTCTTAGAGGCTTGGTTTTTTGCGGTAGCCTCCCGGACTATCTGGGCTATAGATAAATAAATGAAAAAAGATCTTTAGTAATGGAATCCGTACCACAGCTTTCCGTACTGTCTTTGATGACATAGAAACTTTTTCCTCATTTATCTAACAATAAGTCTATTATCTTTTATCGTTAACACATCCTTTTCCTTTTTTTTTTTTCTTATATTTCAACTTCGTTTTAAATCAGTTCAGAATATTTGCAATGCATATTGCAAGTGTATACGGTCCCACCATTGTATCTGTGCAAATCCAAAAACAAAACAATATATTTATAATTAAACATTCCACTAAAATATGTTGGCAATTGTATAAATATTATTACATTACATGATACATAAATAATGATATTTAGAATAATCATAGATTAAAGAAAGTAAATAGGTAAATTATTTTAAAAACAGTGACTTTCCATTTTTTAAACACTATTGACTAAAACGTTTTATGTATTTCTATCGTTAAAACACCCCAAAGAAATAAAAGCTTTTTATTTTAATTCTTAAATATAGGTACAGTGTTTTTAAATTTATATTTTTACATTTACATACAACAATCACTAAAAAAAAAAAAAAATAAAACGTTTAATGTTTTACCTCTGTTGTCGGTTAAATATATTAAAAGAAATAAATAAACATTGCAAAATTGAGAAAAAATGTCAATTTTACTTATATTTTAATGTAATACTGCCCCAATAACCAAGATTTTGCTCTTATTGTTTATTTGCTGGAACTTTATGCAATGGGTTTTCACGACAGAGCGACAGAATTTTTATGGCTTAGGCTTCTTTAATCTGTATTTTTAAAATGGTATTTGTGAATGCGTTGGAACCAAGGTACTAATTGACCCTTCGGATTTTTAAAGTAACTAAAGAAGGCTAGTAACGCTACATCTTAAATATATAACAAAAATAAACAAAAAGATCGTACCATTTAATTTTTAGACCCATTTTCAAACTACTTTAACTTTTTTGAATATCTAAAACGAAGTTTAAAACCACGTTTCTTCTACTTTAGGCTGTATTGCATTTAGTTTTAGTAAGATGAATATTATCATTAGGGACCGGACATCGATGAAAAACCATTACATTTTCGAGCTTAAAATGATATAGAATACACCAAATAAAAATGCAATAAATACTTTAACTTTCTTTAGTATTTTTGGTTTTTATTTTGTTATTTTTATTCGGTGTGATTTCTTGTAGAATAATACAAAAGCATGGCAATAGCAAAAAATTTAGAAGAGTTTTTGCAACACCAAAGATTAAACTATATATAAATTAACAAATATTTGATTTAACCTCTATTAGGCTTCATATTTATGCAATTAACCACACAAACATAGTTTTGTTGGTGGAAATGCAAATCTCCTGGTGCAGTACGAAAACTCTTCTAGCCTGTTTGTTGTAAACTCGTAAAAATCAGTTCCGTTACATAGGGTAGGTAAATCATATTAATTGAAATAAAATACACTTTGTACTGATTTCTACTATATTTGAAACTATGAGTAATATATATATATATATATATATATATATATATATATATATATATATATATATATATATATATATATATATATATATATATATATATATATATATATATATATATATATATATAATATATATAATTGTAATTAAATAATTAAAATGTTATAATACATTTAAATTTAACAATGAGAAATAATTTAGGTCTAATTGACAATTTAATAGTGTCGGTATTTTTAAAATTGTTTATTTTAAGGGACTCCAGAAGATTCTATTTATGGCCTTGTTTTCTGGTATGAAGTATTTTGAAATTTTGATCAATATTATGATTTTGCTGCATTGAATAATTAGCGTAGTAAGAATCGGTTTTTCTTTTGATATAACTGGTGTGATGTTTTTTTATTCTTTTGGAAAAACTTATACCTGAATGACCTATATAAGTTTTTGGACAGTCTTTACAAATTAATTGGTAAACTTCCGATTTGTGATTGTTGTCTTATTAAAATTTGTTGTTTTTTATGAATTTCACACATCGGGAGTTTACCAATTAATTTGTAAAGACTGTTTAAAAACTATACTTACCTATAGCATAATACCAAGAACTGATAAACCATAATTTGTGTACCCAGGTTAAAACTTTTAAATTTAGTTAGTCTTGAAAAAGCTACCGTGTCAGGTAATTTTATTTTCCGTTAAATACTATCATATTTGTGCTAAAAATTTTTTTCGTATTTAAATAAGTCGTGTACGGGCCAAGAAATAATGAGTTCAAGTAAAAAAATGAAGTTGGAGTGGCTATTTCCATATTCTACCTTTTTCTTTGAAAGTGAAAAAGGTATTTGGTGCAGAATTTGTAATTTTGCACCATTTTTGGAAAAACACTGCCACACAAAAGTACCGGACGAATCAAGTCTGCGTAAAAACTATGTTAATAAGGTCTATTTGAAAACTATGGACAAAATACGACACAATCTGGAAGGAAAGAAGTTATGGTTTAGTGTTGATGAAACCACTGATATCAAGGGAAGATACGTTGCTAACATTATAGTTGGACCTTTAAGTAATCACGAACCGGAAAACTCATATTTAATTAACAGTAAATTTCTTTCTAAAACCAATAGTGAGACAATAGCGAAATCTGTAGAAGAAAGTATTACTTTACTATTGTCAGCCACTAGTATTCAGGAAAGTGTGGTTTTGTTTCTTTCGGATAGTGCTGCATATATGCTAAAAGCAGGACGTCAGTTAAAAGAACATTTTCCCAAATTACTTCATTTGACATGTAGTGCCTCAAAAAAAAAAATTTGAGGCACTACAAAATAAAAAAAATGACTTGTACAATCATTTTCGTTTTGCTCCAGTTACAAGCTGTGATGTCGAAAGGCGCTTTTCTAGACTAAGAGATATTTTAAATTATAAAAGAACCAATTTTACAGAAACCAATTTTGAAAAGATGTTAGTTATATCATGTAATGCAAATAAATTATAAAACACTACTGTTATGTTTTTATTTCACATTTTTTTACATTCATTTATAATTGATATATCCTTTATATGCACGCCAATGAATTATGCAGAAATAAAAAACGTAGAGGGAACGAGTTGTGGTTAGTTAGGTTCTTTAAAAAGCTATAACTGGAAAATGGATTGATGGATTTCAACGAGTGTTTCATATTCGGAAAGCTCATTTCATGTAGATTTTTTATGTTCTAAGCACTTTTTAATAGGTTATAATTTTATAAGTATACGGGTCCAACAAATACCAAAAACGTAGCTGATTTAGAAATCCTAAATATAAGGTAAATTATTGAACGCCAAAGGGACCATATGTGTGTGTTTTGTTTTAAAAATGGCCAAGTGGTATTTATTGTGACGTTTTCGGTTTTGACGCCAAGCGCGCTAGCAAAAAGGTTGCGACGACGCCCATTTTCAGCGTTAAAAAAGTTATAATTAATGGAGATAGAACTCCGGGGGTCGGGACTTTTTTATCGAAAATTTACCCCCCTTGAAGGACCTTTGTGCAATATCTGCTATCTCTTATGGTTTTTGAGTTATCATCAAACATCTAAATGTTTTTTTTTCGTTTATTGTAAATAACAATTTCAATTTTTATTGGCAAAAAAAATTCTCAAAACGCATTTCTTAGATTTGCATTCCGCGTCGAATGAGCAATTGCTCATATTTTTCTTAGCCTTCTAACTATTTTTCGCAGGAAACACACTTCTTGACTAGACTATATGCGGATTAAGTAAACAAATATCTTATCTTTAAATGATAATATAATTCGAAACGTACTCCATGCTAAGTACTTGTATACAAAATAATGAAAAACAACACAAATCAATACCGACTATTTTTCATTTTTTATTGATACAATAATAGATTGTTTTACCCCCATCTTGTTTAAAAAACTTGCACACAACTTTCATTATACAATATATCCCGTCGGGCATTTTTTCCAATGCAGACAACTAGAAATACCTGCTATCCATTTTATTTAAGTAAATAAAGCTCCTTAAGTTTATATCTATAAATATAATACAAATATTTGCAAAAATATGTCTTGGTATAAACTGCTTCTCAAAAAGCATAAATAAATGTATAAGTGGATGTTTAGGTATATGTATAGGTTTTCGTGGAAATACTAAAAATTTCCTTGGCGATAGTTTTATGCAATACCTTGGAGTTATTATATTAATTTAAAAATATCTATATGTACATACAGCTACAGTCCTGCTTTCTTGGGGCTGCGAAGAGTATTTAAGATACTTATAATAAAAAGGTTAAATTGGAATATTTCCACTAGTAAAACCAACTGGTTACGAGTTTCCTCTGATGAGAATAAGGTTTGATTCTCATACTGAAATCAGTAATGGAATAATTTAAATAACATTGGTAAACAAAAAGTAACTTATTTTTTGTGACATGGACGAAACAAGGTGTTTTATAGGTAAAACTTACCCATTTTTCCTATCACCCAATTTTTACCCTGCTATAAGACAGTTGTTTTCAAACAAAATATAACAACAAATGCATTATTATAATTCTTAAGTGTGGCTTAGAATGTTGTTGTCGATGTTTTACGGCGATATCTTGTTTTTGACGCATCTCTTAACAATGTCCAGTAATAAATAGCAAGCAAACCGGCACTCCCTTTGCCTTGATATCGTTTTTCAATGCCAAAAATGTCTTCTTGGAAGCGTCCTCCGTGTTCGTCATTTACTGCTCCTAAATGTTCGGGAAAATATTGAAATGAGAATCTAGAAAGTTAATTTATTAAAGACATGTTACATTCCCTTCCTTTGTAAGCTATAAGTAGTTCACTGACAATATCTTTGTAATTTTCAGCTTTGACATTTCCAAGAAAGTTTGCAACAATATATTTAAAAGCGCTCCAAGCTCGTGATTCAGTTCCATTTAGTACATAGTCAAATATTTTATCTTTTATTATTTTCTTTATTTGGGAACCCACAAATATATCCTCTTTAATTTTTGCTTCACTAATTTTTGGAAATGTTTGTTTTAGATACAAGAACGTTCTCGCATTCCGATCCATTGCCTTTATAAAATTCTTCATCAGTCCCAATTAAAAATGCAAATGTGGCAGTAATACCTTTTTGGGATCAACAAGTGGTTCATTGATGACGTTTTTATTCGCTGAGTTAGCGCCGGACGTAGTGGTTACTTTTTCTCTACATAATGACGATCTCATGCACGGCTGTCCAATTCACAAATGAAACAACAGTGTTTAGTATATATCTCAGTTGCATTCCGAAAAGAAGGGCTAGAACATTTAAATCTTCACAAATGGCCCACCTATTTTCATCATAGCGTATATGTTCTAAAAGGACTCGCATATTTTCGCATGATTCCTTTATAGGAATTATATGAATTGCATGAGCTATTGGTACAGGTAGATACTTATTGCCAACGTGAACCAATACTGCCTTTAAGCTAAATTTAGAAGAGTCAATGAATAGGCGTCAATCATTTGGATCATGTTTCTGTCCTAATGCGTTAAATAAATTATTGACATTTGAGCAATATACCAAATCCCCTTCTTGAAGAAAGCAGTGAGTAAGGTCCTTTTGCGGTTTTCGGTAAAAAGTAATATTTACGTCACTATGGAGAAGATTCCAGCCTTTAAACCTGGATGCTAAAACTTCTGACCGAGATTTTGATAGATTTAAATCTCGAACTAAGTCATTAAGTTCGCCCTATGTTATCAGATGCAGCGCTGCTCAACATACTGATAAGTGAAATAGAGGGTCGGCTTCAATTTCCGTCACGCTTTCTGTATTATTCCTTGAATCAGTGGATTTGAGTTCTTCTTCATTCAGTTCTGGTGGCTTTGGGACAGGAAGTTTATCACTATGTTTGACGGGCCCTAAAGCTGATGGTAAATTAGGTATACTTAGACTTTGGTCCAATACCTTTAATTTTCGTAAGACAAAAATAGCAATTTGTAACATGGTATTTCGGGTCTCTCCGAACCATTGGTACTGCAAAGGGCATTTTACGATTTGCACCCTTCAGCCAACTTCTTAACAACGTTACAAAAGTCTTGCAATACATAGGAGGGACCCATGATTTGTCTTGGATGTCGTGACATGGTGCAAGATAAGGAATTTAACGTATTGTAGGTTATAAACGTGCATGTGCATGTTACCAAATATCTGTGGGTGATAGAAAAATTCTGTTTTCAGATTTGATTTAATGGTATTAAAATACGTTAGAAACACCTGAAAATTTTCATGTCACAAATCCTGTGTTTATTAGTGAATTAAAGAACACATTTTGTCAGATCAGCAAAGTTAAGCAACCAGGAGCGTGGTTAGTAGTTTGATGGATGTTCGTGAATAAAGACCCCGTGCTTTTGATTAGGGATTATTTTTCACGTTAAACTCTAGGTTTCGTCTGGATTACATTACCCAAATGGTAATGAGTGTGGTTTAGGTGTCGTAAAATATCTAAATATAGATACGATACTTGTGACGGCTTCCTCTGCATATCTACTTGGAGAGAGAGGCAAGGTGGGTAACATACAGACTAACAAACCGCAGGCGTGTCATATGGAGAGCACCAGTCTCCTCAGGAATGTCCTGACCTCTAACAGACTGGGAATGCCCTCAGACATAATGCCTACAGCGACCAATTACAACCGGCCCTACAGTGTAGTCTACCCACAAAGGGAGGACTGGAGTCAAAAAACGACCGACCTACTCCGGGCTGACATCTGTTGGTACACCGATAGCTCCAAAACCAAAGACGGTGTTGGAGCTGGAATATATGGACAGAGTTTTTCTTTAGCCTGGGCACTCTCGCAACCATATTTCAAGCGGAGGTATTTGCTATTGAGATGTGTGCTAGATCGCTGGTTGATCGGCACTGCACACGTAAGACAATTAAAATATTCTCCGCTATTCAAGCAGCTCTTAAGGCTCTTGAATCCAGCCGGTGCAATTCGAAAACCGTCTGGAATTGCAAAGATGCGCTGACCAAACTGGGTCAAAACAATAAGGTTACACTACTGTGGATACCTGGACACACCGGCCTAGAGGGTAATGAATCCGCAGACCTCCTTGCCAAAAGGGGGGCGAAGACAAAATTCACAGGGCCGGAACCGGTCATCGGTATATCTTATGGAACGGCCAAGCAGTTCATATTAGCTTGGACACAAAGAGAAAATCTTCGGTACTGGCATGGACTTCCAGGTCTCAGACACTCGAAGGCCTTTATAAGCCCACTGAACCAACAATATACTGTCAAACTACTGGAGCAATTAAGGGTACACCTTAAAACTCTAATGGGACTGTACACAGGACACTGCAGATTAAAACACCACATGCACAAGATCGGCCTAGCGGAAGACGCCGAATGCCGCATGTGCATGGAGGGGGATGAATTGGCAGAACACATACTGTGCTCGTGCCCAGCAATGGCACGACTAAGATTCGCAATCCTCGGCAATGACACCTTGTTGCCGGGGGAGGTGAAAGATCTCTCTCCCAACAGGACCATCAGATTTATTAGGAGTCTGGACCTGGTGGGAGAAATATAAAAAGGTATGAGCCACAATAGACCGATCGGTCGCGGTGGAAGGGTGTTATACCCACTAACTTTAAACCTACCTACCTACGATACTTGTATGTCTTTAACAGAAATGGAGAAATTGGGTAAACACTTAAAAACTCGGGCAGACATGGTACCTAAAACATAGGCTTTAAAGAAGCTTTTGTGTTCTCTTGTAACAATAAAAAAAATTACCTAGGGTATACAGGTGATTCATGAGGCAATGTCAATACTTCAGGTACTTAGTCAGAGTCCAAAAAATAAATATAAAAGTCTATACAAATATGGGTCCGCAAGGCCTTCGTTTCCAAAATACAGGGTGTTAAATTTTTTATTTAATTTTTCTATTTTTTAAATAAAATCTATAATAATGTAAATATGGGAGTAAAAATTAGTATCCGAGGGTTTTTTGGTATGATGGATTAGAACCTAATCTTAATACGGCTCTTACTTTTAGGGGGTGCCACCTTTATACACGTCTTTTTAATAAATTTTAACAATCAAAACTTTTTTCTATGGCCCTGTGTTACATTTTTAGGTTAATTAAATTATTGTTTTGTTATTTTTACGTCAAAAAGGTATACTTGTTAAAAGTTGATATGAGCAACCGTTTTCGAGATATTAGAATTTAAAAAAATTACGACGCATCAGATTTAATTATAGCAAAATTAAAAAAAAATTAAAAAAATGTATAATTAAACAATATGTACCTTTTGAATTTTCAATAAAATTATTGTTCTTAAATTATGTTCTGCAAAATATAAGCTAGGTTTTCTAATTTTCATCAAATACACATAAAGTGCTTATGCATGTACTTTAACACCCTGTATTTCGGAAACGAAGGCCTCGCGGACCTATATTTGTATAGACTTTTATGTTTATTTTTTTACCCTGACTATGTACCCGAAGTATTGACATTTCTTCATAAATTACCCTGTGTATAAATAATATTTATTGGTGTTTTTTTTTCATTGTAAGTGTTGTGATGTATATTTATTTTTAAATGTTGTGCCTACGAAATTTTTTGGGTCATAAGCGGAAAAAGTTGTGAAATTGTAAAAGATTTTTTAAATTCCATTTTTTCTTCTATGTGGATTTATTGTTTAAGCATTTAAACTTTTGTATTTTAATTAGTTCGTCTCAAAGGATTAAAAGGTGTAATAAAATCAAAGACCGGTTTATTAGTTTATTTAAATAAAAAAAAAAGACTTGCATTATTTATATTTTTTTTAAACAGACCAGACAATAAGCTCTAAATAGTAAATTCTCACCATGTGCGAGACCTAAACCTACTTTTACTGCCTCGTCTTTTAGAAAGTTTGCTCGCTTAAAATCATTAGTTTTTTAATATTTTTATTTTTACTAAATGTAATCAAAATATAAAAATAATTATTGCATTTTCAAAAAAGTCTCCTGCACTATTTTTAAAATTTGGAGTTTAAAGATAAACATTATTTTTTCCAGATATACTGTATATGTTTATTTAATTACCTACACTTATTTCATAAGTTTTTTTTTAAGTTACCTTAGCCAGATTGAGGGTTGTAAATGTCTGTTGACAACTGAATTATGTAATAATTTTAAAATATTAATAATAAAAGATTAGGTTACGTTAGGTTTAAGTTGTTGGACCTTTTACGCCTTCCACCGCGACCGCTCGGTCTATTGTGGCTCATACCTTTTTATATTTCTCCCAATGTGTTCTGGTGTCCCTGTCTCCTGAAAAGTATGACGAGCAGATGATTAGATCTGTCGTGCCCTTCTCTTCCGGTATAGTGACGTGGGTAGCTACCAGGTCCTTGTTACAGGAACCAGATGTACCTTCTGAGGCCGTATCTCTAGCCTTTCCCTATGAAAACGGTTCCATCCGCTTTCCGTTTAAATCCAGGAACCCTTTTCCCTATGAAAGCGGTTCTGTCCGCCTTCTGTTTGGATTCAGGAATCCCTTCCTAAGAATCTGCTTGTTTGGGATGGATTAGCCCTTCCTCGTGATACAGGCGCCTGTGACTTCAGAGGCTTTTTGTGACTTTTGTCACTTGTTTCCTATGAAAGCGGTTCTGTCCGCTTTCTGTCTGGAGCTAGGGAAATAATAGTCCACCACGGCAGAGTCCCGCATTACCGCAGTAAGGCTAGATACTCCGAGAGGTGTATCTCAAAGGCACCGTTGGTGACACTTGTTTAAGGCACAAGATGCATTCACTCATTAGCACGGTACGCCAACACCTTGAGTTAAGCCTTGTATTCGTCTTAGCTTCGGATCCCGTCGCATACGCTAGACTAGCGGATGCGGAGAGCTCGCGAAAACTATTCCCAGACGCGAGAAGTCCCGAAGTCGACCCGACCTCCGAATGAATTCAATACGTTTATTTCTGAAATAATTCTTTACTATCGAACGCTCGACAGCTATAGTCTCAATTATTTGCGACCAAAAAGTTTTTTTTAATAAAATAATAAATATTAATAATGGATGTTTACAAACTGGAAAAGAAAATTAAAATTATTAAATGGTGTTACCGTGGAAATCCTGTTAGGGGAAATTAGGGAATTCTTTATTAATTTATTTCCAACCAGGCCGACTCCCATGATTTCCACTACTCACCGAGTTCTTTCTAACATTTCTTTCTAACATTTTGTTGTTTAACTCCAAGAAAACATAAACCTGAGAGGAAATTATGGTAGTGGCAAGTGTTATTAAAAATCCCACAATTTCCATTAATACAATTGCAGAACAGGTTGATTTGAGCAGAAGATTAGTGGAAAGAGTGCCGAAAAAAAAATGGATACCGATCCAAAATAAGAAAAACCCATGAAATTTTCCCTGATTATCATTTTTGCAATTTTGTAAAACTGTAATGGAAATGAAAAATAACAATAAAAGTTTCATAAGAAACATTGTTTTTACTGATAAATCGACATTTCCACTTCATGGACTCACTCAACGATTTTTTTCTCTGGGGTCACGTAAAATCACAAATTTATGGTTTCCAGGAGAATAGGGCTAATAATCTAAAAGAATTGCAATTAGAAACTAAGAATTCTTTTAGGATTATTACCCTTAATATTCTAGCAAATGTCAGAAGGCGTTTTCATGTTAAACTTGGTTATTTTTTGGCTCAAGAAGGTGGTTTATTTGAGCATCTTCGATAACTTGAAAGTTTTTCTTTTTTATTTTATAAATGTACATTAATTTATTTTTTTAAGAATATCTTTTACGTTTCATTATTTATTGGAAAAAATTATTTTATTTTATTAGGAAAACTGTTTGGTTCTTAAGACCGTAGCAAACGTTGCGATCTCGTAAGCAACTAATTTTAAATTTATGGCTGATAAGAAATCCGATCGAAGTCGGTTGACGCTAGTGCTACTTGCCTATAAACACTGCATCCTCTTATTGAAAATAAAAACGTTTATTGGGTTGATATTTCTTCCGAATTTATCACCGTACTCCCTACCAGTCCCAACTAAAAATAAGCCACGTGAGGAAACGAGACGGAAATTGAAATGCAAGCCACAAAATTATTATTGGTATTTTAGAATTGGGTACATCAAAAATCGTCCAGGAGTCTCCTATATTCGCAGTACGGTGCGCTTTTGTAAAAACTTTGATCTAGAGGATAAAAGCAACTTAATTCCAAATTTTAATAAAAATTGAAACTCTACAAAAAATCCGGAGGTCAAACACCTTTTTTCTCTCTATCCACTGCACTAATATTAGAAGAGAAGCAATACTTTCTGGCTGGAAAGAGGAATCCAAGCTTTTTTGAAGTTGCTAAGGCCATGGATCCATTGTGTACCAACTAAAAGTTTCGAATGTAAGCAAATACTTTCTGCCTCAAAGGTGATATCCAAGCTTTTTGGAAGCTGCTAGGGCCATGAATCTTATGTGTTTGGGCCAGTAAGTGTTAGTCTCAAACGTACCGCCAACAAGGTTGATTGACTCTTTATCTTGCTGATCTTGGCTGCTTATAAATAAAGGATGGCTATTGGCTGCATTTTCTTGCTACAGAAAACACAATTACTGTCTCTTGGAGGTACCAAATCGGGCAATATTTCTTTCGCCCTAATATTAGTTTAAGGTCCTGTGAAAAAGATATCTGCATTACCCCGCGCTTGTTTTCCAAATTAGGCTTCGTGACTGGACTGAGAAATTAAATATTAGAGTGGAGGGTACTATCGTCGGTAAAACTATAAATGGAATTGATTATGTAAAAGAAATGATCATTAGTATGGGAAAAACTAGATTTGGTGCCAGTACTGATATACGTCGATTTTTAAAGAAACTAGAGTTAAAAACAAACCGCAGCAAAGAAATTTAAGGAGCGCATCATGCCAGACCTGGTCAAAAGCTTTGTATATGTTAAGAGCAATGATCTGAGATTTACCAAAAAACTCAAAAGACTTGTTTCAGTTGTGTGAGGTAAACAAAAGAAGATCTGTTGTAGATCTTCTGTAACGAAATCTGTCATGTGGGCTTTTGTGTTTTTCTAAACATTTTAAGATTTAATAATTATTATGTTTTTTTATTACCATACATAACACTAAAAAAAGGTCTAAAGTTAGGTTTTGATCCTTCCTTAAAACTAGGTTGCACGGGGGCAGCTTTCCAGCTCAGCGGAAAAATGCATGTGTCATACATATAAAATTCGAAAAAGGAAAGTCAAAACGGATGCATGCTCGGGAGCACATTTTTTAAAACGACCGCTGGTATGTCATTTAGCTCAAACAATTTTTTTGTATTAAAAGAAAAAATAATATCAATAACACTAAAATCTCGGACTTCCATTGTCTTTATTTGTTAATTGATACACAACGTTTCGGTTAATGATATATCTCCAACCGTTTTCAAGTGATAACTAAAACTATTCTTAAAAGCTACGACCTTATATACTCTCCGTTGCTCACCGAAGCCGACTTGTCACGGTTCAGCAACGGCAGCCAGATATTCGGAATGTCTACACTAGGTTTGCTAAATACATTTTGATTGTTTGCAATTATTACAGCTTTTTTAAATTTCCTTTTCTTCCAGTGTGTTTCTCTATTAATAATTTTTGCTTCCGACCATTGCATACGGTGTTGTTTTGACCATGCGTGTTTGGCAATCCCTGATTTCGACGTTTCATCTCGTTCCGTATGTTTTTTGTGTTCTTTAAGTCTAATTTCTAGTGTTCTTTTTGTTGCCCCGATGTTTAAAAAAATAATATGTTGAATCTATTTGAGCCTAAAAATTATGTACGACATCGTATGAGGAACAGGGACAACTGTTGGAAGATAAAGATTAAAGGTATGATAAAATGTTAGGCAAATAGTTCGGCTTTTCCTTTAGAGGCACAAATAATTCTATCTTTAAGGCTTAGGGGTAAAAAAGAATTTGAATAAAAGTTTTGAGTAATGTTTTGGGCGAAACACCAGAAGAATTTACCGCCATTCTAACATGAGAGGACTTTCTCTTTCATGTAGTTATTATAACAGTATTTGACTTGAGAGAGTTTATTATACTGATTTCTTGCTTAAATGCTAGCCTAACAGTCCGGCTTTGTCACATGAGATAGAAAACAACGGTGCCGGTGTGTGCTTTAAAGGTGTGGGGTTCTTTTGGGTATAAAAAACGGGAAAATGATTGTAGGATTCCAAGGGTAGGTAACTCAGAAAGCTTTCAGACCATCCTAGCAACCAGAGTTGTAGTATCAGATGTACAGTATATGATACTGTAATCAACCCATCATCTAAGCGACCAAGGATAACAACAAAAGATCTTGGGGCGTGAATTCTGAGTGGGAACCCTAGGAGAGTAGGTGGGTTTCATGAAAAGATTGTTGAGCGAGTTACTGATTGTAAAAATTTTGGCTGCTTTCTTCTGAGGGTCAGATTTTATAGAACCTAGCTAGTCCTTATTATGATGGGGCTCGATATATGTAGTAGATAAATTAGGTAGAAGACCAAGAGGTAAGTATATGCCAAAAATTATCGGGCCTACGATTAAAGGTTGAAGACTTTAGCATAAGCTAAAACGACAAAAAGGTAAAATTACTTTGTAGCTTTTTTGTTTATCTATCTTTAGAATTTACATGATTGAATTCGGATCACTGAATTTGTCGGGAAGGGACTTGAGACAAACAAGGAACTGATACTACAGAGGCTACCGTCATTTTAATGAGATGACGCTGAGAATGCGCAGTGAATTCTTAAAAAAAACGCTTTATTACTGACAACTGTGCAAAACTCGACATTATGTAAGTTGCAAAGCTGAGCAAAAATTATAGTTTTGAATTCCACTAAAAAAAGGTAAAAAGAAGTTGATTAAATGGGAGCAAGCGCTAAGTTATTCCCTCACCTCCATATAAATTAGTTTATTACTCCTTCTAGTATGGTGCGGTGAAATTTAAATTGCTATGCAAAATGACGTTAAAATATAGAAACTGTTTAAAGATGCATGATCAGATATTTACAAATCTGTAAAATTAATTAAATAAGGAATTTTGAACTACTTTTTCACACGTGAAAGTATATCAGATATCAGCTACTACTGAAGACTAAAGTCATACTTAAATTGGGTTTTTTATGTTCGCAACAATCAACATTACCAACATTTTAAAAAATGAGTCTGCACCTGCAACTAAGATCGGTCCAGGGTAATTCCTTGTAATTTCAATAAAAGTGGCAATAACTGACTAAAAAGTGCATATAATCGCAATTTTTACTTGCAGCCAATAAAAAGCCAAGACCACTGTTGGGTCATTTAAATTTAATTTCTGTATTTACTTAAATTTGGTTTAATCGTTTATTTTTTAAAATAATTCTAATTTTTTTTTTAGTTTAACATATTTTTTACTCTTATCTATTTGTTTTAGCCATTCAAGAGTAAGATTTGCTCTTATTGTTTATTTTGACGCGCTGTAGTACTTGCACATGGTGCCGAGTCAGGTATAATTACCTATTTATTATCCAACTTTTAGACTACATTCCAAGAATCACAAATGAAAAAATAAATGGTTTGTCAAAAGGTGCACTTGTTACTTTCCAATATTTTGTTAATAAAAGAACAAAATTGTACATAATAAACAATGTTTTTAAATTATGGTAAAAGTGGCAATCAGAAACAATTAGAAAAAATAATATGAGAAGCATAAAATAAATAAGAGAAAATTACCTTTACAATCAGTGTATTTTAGTTCAAGAGCTAGTTACAATTAAAGAAAATATTTTTGGTAGTGCCACCATGAAAGTTGTAAAAAATCTCTTACGAAAATATTTTGCTGGCACTTTGTGTTTTGGGTCTAAATAGAACACAAAAACAAAAATGTAAAAAAAAATAATAAGTTATAAAGCCTGGCCAAAATACCCCAGTGTATTTTAAATGTATACCGCAAATATTCTTGGCAGACTGAAATTTATATCGGATCTTAGTTTAGTATTATTACATTTATTACACCTATGTTTAAAGCTGCCAGAAAAAGTTGTTGTTTTTAAATAACTGCTAAAAACAATATTGGGTTTAATCGGCCTATGACAATAAACTCGAGGTGTGGATAAGAAAGCGTATGTTAATTAGTAGCTGGACCCCGTTTTAATATGTCATGATAGCCGACCAAAAAAAACCATTTAATTTAAAAGGAACGCAGCCTGGGCTGCTTATTAAGCGTTTTAAAAGAACTAAGGGTTGGGCCTTTGAAGAGATATCCCCTATATTTGTGGGCAGCAGTTTTCATGGTTTGGAAACTAGTCAAAAATTAACTTGTTGCTTTTTGATGAGGTAAAAAAACAGAAAAAAAGATTAAACATATTTTTCAAGCTCTGTAAGGGTAGTATAGCACATGTTGTAAACCAATGTGGTGGCCTCTTCGTCGATATTCGTGATACAGACAGGGTCAGGTCCTAGAATACTGCTCCAGGTGTTATTCCGATATAAGAACAAAGTATGTGTATATAAAAGTAAGTTTAACATTAAGGAGCATGTGCTACAACTGACAGCAAGCACAGTTATATGACAGTAAGAGATCAAATATAAGCAGTGCTACAGATGAATCTGTTTCTTTTCCTCTGAGCTACACCTCCCATTACCGTTAGTGCAATATCATCCAGGTGGGACCTATAATTTTAACATGTATTTCGAACTACATGTAACAGCATGTGGCATTTACCCATCAGATTACTCAGTTTGCCCTATTTTTTTTAACTTTGGTGATCTGAGAGAAAGCGGACTTTTATCGTCGTTGCCAAATTTATCCCAAAGTTTCTTTGTCGCGTAAATTTGGGCTGTATTATTTAAAAATTAGAATTTGTTTTTAAAACGGACAAATAACAAAAACCCATTTTTAAATAAAGGGGTTGAAAAGTTGCCAAATCTGAAGAATTGCGAATATAGTAGTGGTGTTAAAAGTTATTTTCACTGCAATTTTTGTTTTAAATGGACCTTGGAAAAATGAAATAATACATTTCCAGTCCTAATAAGGTTGTAAATCAACCCCCATGGACTATGTGGGGGTGCAATCATACCATAAAATATTTTTTCTACTCCTATATTAGTAAGAACCTAATTACACACCGTCTACTTTATCAGTAAATCTCTAATTACAAACACTATACTGTAAGAAGCCAAACAGTGCGTAAGGGCAGTTACGTAATATATATATATATATATATATATATATATATATATATATATATATATATATATATATATATATATATATATATATATATCTTACGTAACAGTTCCACAATCGCATTAGCCGCGAGCCCCCAAAATCTTGAAAACTTTCAATAGATTTTACGTAAAGCTGGCTATGAAACAAATAGCATCGCCTTGACAACGCAAATGTTTGTATTATTATTTGTATTGTTACTTAAAGTTTACATAATCTTCTGCTTTTATTTATAAAAAAACTAAACATAAAGTCGTAGAAAAAGTATAGTACACAACTCGAGTGGTAAGCCCATTACACACTCTTTCGAATTACGGTTACCACTCTCGGTATGTAATATACTATAACATCATCAAATGTATTAAATCATATACAACTTAAAATTGTAAAAAAAGAAGTAGTTGTTTTATGATATCTCAAATATGATATTTACATAAAACCACCGTTTGAAGTGAGTATTGATAATAAACCACTCCTAAAATTAAGGGCAAAGACACCCGAATTATCAGGAAAATTAAATAAAATGTTAGCTTATTTAAAATAAGTTTTAGCTTAGTATTTTTTAATCCAAATGTATAAAACAGCCATTCTTAGATTTTTTGAGTTCACTTTTAACAAAACCATCTCTACAAGGAGGTACATTTATCCTCTTTAATGTAAAAAATCATTTACACATTTTAAAATTGTGAAAAAATATTTAAATGTTTTAGAATATCTCAAATATAATATAAACATAACTTACTGTATAACTACGTAAAGCAGTTATACATTTATTTCGTATTAGACACGTATTGAAACATATGAATATATTTTTCCAATTTATAAAGTTGCATATGATTCTATATATTTTAAGGGATGAATTTACCCTCTTGGAGGGGGAGCTTTAATTAGAATTGAACCTAAAAAATTCAAAAAGGCATGTAATAAGGGTGGCTTTCGATCGAAATTCACTCTAAACGTTGGTTTTGTGTTAATATTACATTTAAAATATTTTTTTACAGCTTTAAGTTGTACACGATTTTTACATTTTAGGGGATGAATATATCTCCTTGCAGGGGTGGTTTTCTTCACCCGTTTTGTATACTTGGATCAAAAGAATACGAAGCTAAGACTTTTTTTTAAAAAGCATGCTGCTTTATTAATTTTTTTGTATTGATAAGGGTGGTTTCACTCATAAATAAGAGTGATTGATTATCATACACATTTATTTTTTTATTAAACGTTTCCTAAAAAACCGGTTTCTTGCCATTTTTAAAGTTGCATATGATTTTATATATTTTAGGGGATGATTGCACACCCACATAGTCCATGGGGGTTGGTTTACACCCTTCTCAGGAATGGAGATGTATTATTTCATTTTTACAAGGTTCATTTGAAACAAAAATTGCAGTAAGAATAACTTTTAATACCATTGCTATTTTCGCCATTCTTCAAATTTGTCTACTTTCAAACCTCCAAACGGGGGTGATTTTTGAAAATATGCAAAAAACGAAAACCAATGCCCATCCTAATTTTTTGCTACGAGTAATTAGGTATAAAATACATATCCGTACAGGCAGTTTTTGCGTCACGATACTAATTCGGAAAAACTGTACGGACTAGTTTATATTGTAGTTAACCATTTTTAATGTAATGAAAATTACTTTTTTAAGCCTATGGTCTAGGTAGCTATCGATTAATTTTTTTCTCTCTCGCACGAATGTTAAAGTCGTGTTTAAACATACGTGTGATGTACAATGTTTTCTTTACAACCAAAAATACAAAAAAATACTATTTTAGTTTTTGTGTATTAGTTGCCTAGCTTTAACAACTTTAACTATGACATTTGTCACATTTTTTAATTCTAGCTGTGGGAAATTGTTACGTGCTTCAGACCATGGTTACAAACGTTGTTTATTAAGTGGGCATTTAAATTTTCAAAGTCAGTTCGTCCTGTCAAGTAAACGAGACGAACAAAAAAATCAATTTTAAAATTACAATTAGGGATTCGAAAGTCTCTTCAGACGTAGAAGTTGCATGCCGTAGTACGTGCGACCAAATTATTATTGCCGGTAAAGTCGCGACCAAAATATTAAAAAATATACTACCCGTGTTTGAAATGGCGTGATATCAAAAAGGTGAAAAATTAATTCAATAAAAAAAGTGGGTAATTGTCTCCAAAGTTGGCTCCTCTCCGATTTTGACAAAATTTGGTATACGGGTGTTTTTTGGGGCGCTAATTACGAATATGAGTTAAATAAAAATATTTTTTCGGCAACGTTTCGTTTTTGAGATATTTATCATCAAAGTTGAAAATTAAACTAACCTTATTTTCACTATATTCTCCTTTTTTTTTGTACACAATTATTGATTTTTACACCAAAGTGGCACACAATATTTTATAAACACCTTTTAAAACCTTTTATTTATTTTACACCTTTTTTCCATTAAATTGCGAACTTTCAAGTTCAAAGGCAGCAGCCATATTAACTTATAAAATAACTAGTGTATACATGGTTCGGCCACGTTGGGGCGTGTGAAAGTGGATGTTTGCAATTAAATGGAAAAAAGGTGTATTATGTAAAAATCAAGAATTTTGTATAAAAAGAATGAGGAATAGTGTAAATAAGGTTAGTTTGATTTTCAAATTTGATAATGAATATCTCGAAAACGAAACGTAGCCGAAAAAATATTTTTTTAGATTCGTAATTAGCGCCCCAAAACCCCGTATACCAATTTTGGTCAAAATCGGAGAGGAGGCAACTTTCAAGACAATTACCAAAAAGTGACTTGTATGCTATGCTCATTTCATTACAGTTAGACCTTCACTATAATCATCAACATCGGCAGCAGACATTGTTTTAAAAAATGTGTGTTTTTTTTTATAATTTGTAGTAGAAATTTGTATTAAAACTTAAATAATTTTAACTATTTGTTGTTGTTTTTCATGATTACAAAAACTTGTTGTGTTATATATATGTATATTCATAACTAGGGCCCGGATTTCGGAACGAGGAAAGGGCGTAGAGGGAACTCTACGTTTCTTATGTCTGGTAAATTCATTGGCGTGCGTATTAGGGAGATATTAATTATAAATAAATTTAAAAAAATGTGAAATAAAAACATATCAGGAGTGTTTAATAATTTATTTGCATTACATAACGACTTTTTAAAGTTGGTTTCGGTAATTGGTTCTTTTATAATTTAAAATATCTATAAGTCTAAAAAAGCTCCTTTCGACATTACAGCTTGTAACTGGAGTAAATAGAAAATGATTTTACAAGTCAGTTCTTTTATTTTGTAGTGCCTTAAAAATTTGTTTTATTTTTAAAAATCCTGGATTTCTTTCCAAGATTTTTTGTACATACAATTTTAATTTGTCACCAATTTCCTTGAAAACAGATTTAAGCTTGTCTATAGTGATTTGAAATACATGAAATAAAGGCACTAGGGGGGCATTTTGTTTTTATAACTGTTCAATCTCATCCGAAAGATATCCAAAATTTTCAAAAATAAATTTTAACTCAGATGTAACATTTGGTGGATTTATAACTTCTTTACTTTTTTTCACACTTAAAGCATCATCTTGTAAACTGTCGATAATATTTTTTAACACATTATAATTTATATGGTTTTATGTTAACTGCTAATAGCCATATTCCCTACCTTGTAATAGCAGATTGTTGCGATAAAGCGACATTAATACACATATCTTTAAATTTCGTAATACGCGCAGGTGACTTAAGAAACACTTTTTTATCTCGATAACTTAATTATCAATAAGTGGATAAAAATTACGTACCATTTCTCATATTCTATGTAGGGCATGAGCTAAACATGTCAAATTAAGTAATTTGGGAAAATGTTCTTCTAACTGTCGTCCTGCATTCAGCATATGCAGCACTATCCGAAAGACACGAAACGCCACTTTTCTAAATACTAGTACTAGTAGTAAAGTAATACTTTCTATCACAGATTTTGTTATTGTCTCACTATTAATTTTAGAAAGAAATTTACTGTTAATTAAATATGAGTTTTCAGGTTCGTGATAACTTAAAGGTGCAACTATAATATTAGCAACATATCTTTCCTTGATATCAGTTATTTCAGCGACACTAAACCATAACTTTTTTCCTTTAAGATTGTGTCGTATTTTGTCCATAGTTTTTAAATAGACCTTATCAACATAGGTTTATGCAGAGTTGATTCGTCTGGTACTTTTCTGTTGTAGTATTTTTTTCAAAAAATTTCCTCGTGGTCCGATAATTTATTTTATGAAGAAGAATATCAGCTGCAATAAAATCTTTACACAAATCCATGCAGAAGTCTGCGTTTGATACATAATGTTCTCGTTCTGTAGATTTGGATGCCCCCGAAAAACTTTGCATATTTTCTAAATATTGTGGATCTTTAACATGTCGCTTAATTTGATATGGTTTTGTATAAATAAATTCAGAATTACAAATTCTGCACCAAACACCAACTGCACCATTTTATTAGGCCAGTCAATAAGCCTAATTTGAAAACCAAGTGTATGTCAATGCGGATGTCTCTCTTACAAAACCTTAAACTTATTTTAGCTTGGGGCGCCAAAAATCTTGTAGAGTTTAAGGCCTCCAAAACACAGGCAGGTACGCTGTTGCAAAAAAAGTCTATCAATGCTCATCTGTTACATATGAGCGACAGAGATTTGCAGAACAAAGAGTCATTACATCCATAGCCTCAGCAGCTTCAAAAAAGCTTGGATTCCTCTTTCGAGCCAGAAAGTATTTCTCATCTTCCAATCTGTATACTCTGTATGTATCCCAAATTAGACTTTCTTTAGAATATTGTTTTTATGTCGGTGGAATGGCGTCTCCTACAACTCATTTAGAGAAGAGCTGTTCATCTTATAAATAATCCCACGCTCACAGAAAAGCTTCGTCCTCTTGCCCACCGATGAGCTGTAGGGGATCTGTCGCTCTTCTTTAGGTATTTTCACGGCTTCTGCTCAGAGGAGTTCCAGTATAATACCTCCTCTGGCAGCTCCCAACAGAGGAACACTTGGTGCAACTTGTATGCATCCTTTTACAGTTTAACTAGAGAGGCCCTGAACTTCCTGCTTTCGTAATTTCTTCATCCCTAGAGTGTCCAAACTATGGAAACTGCTACTCGCAAAAGGTTTTCCTTCTTCTTCCAGTCTCCAAGTCCCGTGTGAACAAGCTCCCTCCTACCACAATTAAGATTACCACGGTACGTTAGTGCTTGGGCCACAGCTTTCGTGGACTGTTTGAAGATAAAAACACCTCTTTCACTTTCAAATAAAAAAGTAGAATATGGAAGAAGCCACTCCAACTTCATTTTTTTTAACTTGTAATCATTATTTATTTGCCTGTAAGCGACTTACTCCTGTTTAAATATAACAAATTATTTTGGTACAAATATAATATGATTTACCCTGTGATTTACCCGATATAACGGAACTGGATTATACGAGTTCACAACAAATCTGCCCGGAGAGTTTTCGTACTGCACTTGGAGAGTTGCATTACCACCAACAAAACCATGTTTGTGGGGTTAATTGCATAAATATGAGCCCTATTGAAGGTGCAATAAAATATTTGTAAATGTATATAGACAAAAAGTCTTTTTTAATTTTAATTTATTTTATATAATTTATATAAACGCATTATAAAATATCATAGTTTAATTCTTTTGTTGTTGCACAAACTCTTCTAAATTTTTTACTATCGCCACGTCTTTTGTATTATTCTTAAGGTGCGTTTAGACCTGAGCACGCACGCACTGATCCACCGCGAATGCTCAAGTGTAAACGGTTATGCGCGCACGCTCACGAATAGCCTCGGCGCCATCCGCCGGCTGTCGGTCTCGATGCGATGCTCAAAAGAATTAATTGGTTCGCAAACGTCCAGTTTGAACGGGTTTGACTGTTGGGAGTATCTACGAACGCACGTACTTCAACGGGCGAATTAGTTTAATGGAGTGGAGTAAAAAACCTGCTTCTATTGCAAGAATTCGAAAAACTTTTTTATTATGGGATGTGAGGAAGCAAGAATATTACTCTAAAACAAAAAAAAAAGATCCTTGGCAAGCACTTGTGAATAATTTAAATATTGCAATTTAGATAGTGCAGAAGCACAAAAAAAATAAAAAGTCTCATGGGATCGTTTCGCCGTGAAAAAAATAAAATTTTGGGGCCCGCATTGAAACCCGGAATTTAACGAACTAGAATTAGTAAATAGCAAGTTTGAGTGAACTAAGTATTTGAAAATGGTTTATTTAAACCACAGTGCCTGGTGATAATTTTGTGAGTTTTCTACAGCTGATTATTTTATGCCAGCCTTTATTTTTATTTAAATATGAAGATCTTTATAGCAATACTAGCTACAAAACCAAACGTTGCCCGGGTCGAAATACATCGCACTATTAATGATTGTACAATCAATTTATTTATCTTATATTTGTAAAGAAATCTTAGTATCATTAAACGTACGTTGTATATAGTATATACGAAATTGATTTATCAATTAACTTATTAAAATAATGATTAGTTAAGTAATATTAAATTTTTGTTGATCATTCCGGAAATTTTAAGAACTTTCTAGATTATTCCAGAAACTCTCTAAAACATTTTAGATCGATTACAACAGTAGCACACATTTTGGAACTTCCAAGATTATTCCAAAAATTTTTAGAACTTTCTAGACGTTTTAGATTGACTACATGAGTTGCACACATTTTTGAACTTTCTAGATCACTCAAAAATTTTAGAACCTTCTAGAAGTTTACATGAATTGGAGAAGAAAGATATATATATATATATATATATATATATATATATATATATATATATATATATATATATATATATATATATATATATATATATATATTATATATATATATATATAATAATATTTTTCATTTTCAAACAACCACCCACTTCCACCAGCGACCAAACTCCCTTACTTGCAAGTGCATACCTAGGGCTACCTACCACCATAACTATTATGGGTGGCAGTGGGTAGTTATGAAGAAAACGATGGACATACAAACACACAGTTTTCTTTTATATATGTATATTAGATTAGATTAACAGATCTTATTTCCATTTTTTGAATAACATTGTTGGTTGCTTAACTAAAAAGTTATGTTTTTAAAAATAAATGACAAAAGGCTATCTATCATGCTTAAACACGGATGATGTATGATCATAATCAAACGGTCAACCCGCAAGTAGGGAAAAGTCAAATGACAGGCCTTGATAAAGCGTGGGGTGGGGGTGGGGAGTTCAATTGTTAAGGTCGACGGTTATTCTGTAGTGCAGGGCCTGGGCACTCCTAGTACTGACTAGTCCCGCTATGTCGCTAGTGTAACGTCGCTTGCCACATTAATTCTCTATCTTCTAGTTCTGTCGGTCGATGATCTGTGATCTGTCAAAACATACTGTCATTTGTATCATATATTATAATTTTTTTATTAGTATTTATAATCTGACATTAGACTGTTTGTCACATTTTTAAATTTTTGGTAATAAATAATTGAATTGAAATGTAAAACATCATGGTTTTTAAGTGTTGTGTGCCAAATTGTTCTTTAAAGAACACTGAATGGAAAGCGTTTTTTTTCCCAGGAATTTACAGGTGAGTTTGCTATTTAGAAATTCCTTAACTCAATTTAATTATACTTGGGACACCGGATTTTTTATTTCTGATAATACACATTAAAAAATGAAGAAAAGTGTTACTGTTATGAAAGAGAATTTACGGCAACAAAAGTTTCATTATGGAATAGACGAAATAGTTATATTTGTGAAAATGCAATTACCTTTACCTATAGGTTTAAATACATTTTATTTTTAGATTCCCATATTTTAAATGTAAATAAGAAAAACAACAGAAGGGCCAAATACAAAAGCAAGCATCAAAAACCACAAGAGACAGAAAAAAGACATTTAATGCAATTTGTAAATAACATTATGTAATATAATAATAAATGTGTTGTTTTATTTTTTGTTTATGGCAAAAGCAGTCAATGTGTTTATTTTACCTTAATTTTAGAGTAAAATAAGCACATTACGGATAATCGCAAAAATGAAATTAAAACTTTAAATAAATCTGGGCGCGCGCAATCGATTTTAGCGCCACAGCGGGACTAGTCGAACTAAAATGACCGATAAAATAGAGTTCCCCATCTTTTTTTTTAATTTATATAGATAATCTGTGCTGTAGTGATCGTTTAGCTGGCCGTGGGAGGAATTCATAATTAATCAGTTTTACAACAAGTAAGCAGGGAAATGCTACCTGGTAGGTTTTGGTATCAAATGGGGAGGGGTTGGGGTAAAAGGGTATTAGGTTTTGATCATTTAGGTGGCTGTATAATGGAATTCACGATCAAAGGGTTTTACAACCCGTAAAGAGAAAAAGTCACTTGGTAGCCTTTGGTTAGTGGTAAAAAGGTTAAGGGGGAGTAATTAAATGTTTGGGGGATGTTAGGCTTAAATCCAGTAACTATATAAGTAGCTTTAATTTCGACTACAGTATTAAATATTTCTTGACCTTTGGAGGTGATTTTGGGAATGTTGGAAGGAGTATCGGGTTTCGTGTCTATTGACAGTGTATTGACAACTATCAGTTTGCAAAGTTCCAAAAAAATTGGGCGAAACCCACTTTCTATGATGATTGTTTAAGGTCCTTTGATCTTAAATTGTTTTAGTTTTTTTTTATTATATTAACATTTAGAATATCGTGTTTTAAAAATATTTCCGACTGTCAAGTTACAGAAAAAAAAGGCGACGGAAAATATCTAGCCTAACAGCTCAGGAGCAGATGGGTAAGTGTTTTATAATCAGACAGGGTTTAAAAATTAAAAAATAGAACAACTTATCCTTTTTTTATTAAATGATTTTAAATTTATTTCATTCTATTTTTTTTATTTTAGTTAAAAACCCTTAGACCTTGGTGCCGATAAGTGAGCCTTAGTAGCCGCAAGTCTTAAATAAAGGTAGGTTATCAAATTTTTTGAATATTTTTTTGTTTAATTTACCAAAAGGGCTTTTGAGACCTAAGAAGTCTCTGTGGCACAGTTTAGCAACAAGCGCTGGTGCAATGACTGTACCACTTAACCCAAGAAGGTCAATTTCCTAATAGGTACAATAAAGCAATGTTGATAAACAGCCAAAATTGCTATTGTAGCTCTCCGACCCACGCCGCAATTTGTCATAAGAAACGGGTCAAAAAACCTACAAATAAAATATAGGAAAAAATTTTAAGCCAAAATATTCCATATAAATTTTGAAAAGAAATATTAAAATGAATGTAAATAATCCCAAGAATCGCTCAAAAGCTTTTTGTTTTTCCTCTTCTTTATCTTTTTCTCTATATTTCTTTACATTTTTTACGTTTTCTTTCTCTGACTTCTGCATTCTGCATCACTTATTTTCTTAACCTTTCCTTTTCTTTTTCAGTTAAGGTTTGGAATTGGTTAAATCTCTTTTAAACTTTGTGTATCCACTCTTTTAAGTTCTTCAGTTTTCTTTAAAGCTATTTTCTTTTCATCTGACGTTACCAAACCAAAAGACTTAGGTTTTTGTCGTCTTTCATCTTCAGAATCGCTATATTTATATGCGGTTGTAAATTTTTCTTCTTCTAAACTAGAAGTAACACTACTGTTTCTTCGTTTTCTTTAATGGGCCGGTCTAACTGGAAAAACAGTTTTCAAACTTTATTGCCTGCTTTCATCATCAGATGAGCTACTTCTGTCGTCATTTTGTTTTCTCACATAAGAAGGTTTTTCAGCAGGAACAGTCTTTGTCTGCATTTAAATTTCCACCTTACCTCTTAATTTTTTAACTTGTGCCATAATTTTTATCAAGATCATTATCGCTGTTTCGTTCACTTTTTTTCTTTCTGTTGATTTTCGTCCATTTATCACTGTCCTCTGAACTACTATCTCTTTGGTTTCTATATTTTTGCTTTATTGATGTAGTCCTATCACCACTATCTCTACTTGCATTTTCATCTTGTTTTCTACATTTCTTCTCATAACTTCTAGACTTTCTCTTTTCTTTACTAGTGTTTCTATGTCTATGCCTGTTACCACTTGAACTGCTACTATCTTCACTTTCCATAAATGTACTTTTATGCCTAGATCTACTTCTTTCCCTACTATACTTCTGATATCGTTTTTTATATTTATTTTTTGAACTGCTTTTTCTTTGGTGCCTAAAATGAACTATGCCGACTATGTGGCAGAAAGAATCATATCTCGCCAGCCGAGCAAACACTGCCGAATTTCGTGTTACGGCCCTACACTCGCGCAGCGAAAGCCCGCGATCGCCTTGAAATGTTAGTGTAAATGATTCGCGGCTTAGCATTCGCTTTTCGCGGCCTTTTCCATTCGATGTCGGTTTTTGGTCCCACGACAAAGGGAAACAATAACCGTGAACATAGCTAGTGTAGATAGGCAATATTTTTCGCGCAGAGATCTGACATAATTTTCGGTCAAAGTTCGAAGCCGCGATTCGTGGGCGAGTGTATAGTCGCTAATAGAATTTCCAGCATCCTGCTTATTGTTATAATGAAGACTTAAATAACTCACACTATATGGGTGTAGGTCTAATTTTAAACTTAAATTACATATTAACATTATCTTATGGAAAATAGAACATTTATTTGTGTAAATAATTAGCTAATTTATCTAAAAATACCGTAATCTTGTCATAATTTTGCTTAGTGTTTCTTATTAATTTTTGGTACGGATATGTTCTAATAGAAATATTTACTTTGCCAAACTGCGTCCTTATTTTTTTTTTCTATCATGACATTGATTTTATTAATATGGCGGTTTATGAATTCCTAAGATCATCAATATAAAATTATAATTAAATATTTGTTCAAATACTATTTTGCAGCTTTATTTTGGGAATTAATTTTGCAAATAAAAAAGTTTAAAAAAAACAACTAATATTAAGGCATACGTTAACAAACCTTTTTAGTTCGTTCAAATTAAAAATAAAAAACATAATTAAAACACGAAAACCAACTTTAACCAATTTTGGTTAAAAATTTTTGTAATAAAAAATAGTTACAAAATATTCATTGGGTTGCTCGCGAGATATGCAAGAAGGGACCGCTTCGCTCCAGGCTCCTCTTACGAACTGACAAATTACCTTATCAACGTATCGGTCACAAGAAAGCCACTGTTTTTCCAACATAAGCTTTAAAAATATAAATTAAACAGTAATTCAAATTATTTAAATTTTCCCTAAAATATATTTGGTACTTCTAGGAATTTACTTTAGTTTAGAATGTTATGTTATATATGACAAATTAATTTGTTGTAACAAGTAAATGTAATATTTTCAAAAATAAGAACCACGATTCTTTAATTGATTTTAAGGTTGCTCGACATTACCTCAATATTAAGCAAAGGCAACCAAGTATGACAACAATATGAAAAGTTAAAAATAACCTTTTAATTTTAAAATAAATGTGAACCAAAAGTCCCAAGAAATTAAATTAAAGTATAAATATATATATATATATATATATATATATATATATATATATATATATATATATATATATATATATATATATATATATATATATATATATATATATATATATATATATATATATATATATATATATATATATATATATATATATATATATATATATATATATATATATATATTTTTATAAGGTTAATTTCTTGGACTGTGATTTAATAATATTTTTGGAGTCCTTCAAATTACAAATGGAAAAAAGAAAAGTGTTTTTTTTTTCCCAGAAAAATGTATTTTTTTTTTTAATTGTTTTGACGTTTCGGCCGGATATTCCCTAGCCTTTTTCAAATAGTTGTAGTAGTCTGCAACAAATTTTTTTCATAATTACTCTTTAAGTTTACATTAAATCACTAAGCCTACCTTATAATTAACATTTACATATATATGTACAGGTGCATACATCAATAAAAAACAATTTCATTTTGAACACATACAAATAAACTAACGAAAACAGATACACGCACGAGCCGAGGAACACGTCACATTTTTAAAATTTAGTTTTGTATACTGATTTTACTTTGGCTGGAATGCATTATCGTTTTTGTTGGTAAAAACTGATGTTAAGAAGTATATTCACAAGAAACATAAAAAAAAAAAAATCTAATATTAATTTTAATGAATGTTTTTAATAATATACTAATTAATAATGTAATTATATGAGTTGTAATGTTTAATGTACAAGACAATTAAAAAATTTTACGAACATGAATTCGAAAGTAAATTAAAAACATTTTCCTGGAAAAAAACACTTTTCTTTCCATTTATCTGAAAACTTCAGAAAAATTAAATAATAAAATATATATATATATATATATTATTAATATATATATATATATATATATATATATATATATATATATATATATATATATATATATATATATATATATATATATATATATATATATATATATATATATATATATATATATATATATATATATATATATATATATATATATATATATATATATATATATATATATATATATATATATATATATATATATAAATTTATCCTACAGTCTTATCACGAAATCTAGAAAATTACTTTACCTATGAAGATGAAATTTGGCACGGAGGTAGATTATGAGTAAGAGACATCATCTAAGAAAGAATTTTAGGAAACTTCCCTCTCCATGAAGAAGTAAAATGATGAAGGGGCGAAAGTTTCGTTATTTATGAACTTAGAAGTATAAAAAATTGGTATGTAGGCTATTGATTACGATGAAAAAAGATCTGTTTTGACATTTCTGGAATAACATCCCTTGGGGGGTTAAAATAGGGATAAAAGTGTGTTTAGAAAAATCGTTTTTTTTTGAAGTCGTAAATATGCGAGTTAGTAATTAGGCTTCTAGTTACCCAGAAAAAATACAAGTGACATTTTTGTATCCTCTAGTGGGTTAAAATGGGTAAATAAAAGTCAATATGAGAAAATATATATATTTACAAAGTTTGAAATATCCCGCGGGAAAGGAAAAAAAATAAAACAGCCAAAATCGTGTGGTCACGCGGGCGACACTAGAGGCCACCCATAAATTACGTCACACGAATTTCATGATCTTTTAACCCCCCTCCTCCGTCCCTGTCACAACTTGTCACATTTGTAAACTCCCTCCCTCCTAGTTGGACGTCACACATATTGAAATTTTTCATCTAAAAATAATTAAAACATAATAAATTATAAGCATATAGAGAAAGTTAGTACAATTCTTACCGTTTTTGTCTACATTTAAGTTTTACGTTTTAATAATTTAGAATTATACCCCTTCCTCCCTCTACGCCCCTCCCCACCTTAAAGTGTGACGTAATTTATGGATGGGGTAAAAAGCTAGTTAACTAATAGGTATTGGTCCAAGCTCTTAATTTTAAAATACAAAATACTCCTCTAAAACTTCGTGAGTGGATTTAGTTCAGCGTACCTATAACTTTTTTTATCTCGTTTTTGATGTGAAAAAAATGTAAATTTAACGATGTACAGGTAGGTTAATCAATTAAATAAATTGAATAAAATAAAAGGGTTTTCTTTTGAGACGACCTATAAGATTTTATATTTTGGGGCAACCTACATCTTTAAAATGTCAAATTCATAATGTTATGTAATTTATAAATAACCGGCTAATTATGCACCGCTGTTAAATAAAAAATAGTAAAATGTTATGGTTATACTGACCTACAAAAATCAAGGATCTTTTGCCCTGACCCATGCTCTGCACATATTTGACGCGTGCCACATCAAAAAGCCTCAATTTTCAGTATTATCGAAGATAAGTTAGTTACGCCAAACCCACAAAGTTTGAGAGATGTATTTTTTATGTCAAAATTTAAAGCCGATACCGATGCCTAAAATATTGATGCTAAACTATTATCTCTATATTATAACATAAAAGCACTATCTTTTATTTAGCTTTTTTGAAAATAGTTTGCTTGCTGTAATACTAAAAGAGTTCCACTTTATTTCCTGGCTATTATTAAATGCATGTTGACATATTTTTGATTTGTGGATTTCTATATAAAAAACACAGAAGAGTGAGGGGAGAGAGATAGATAAAGAGATAGAGAGAGGGAAAAGGCCAAAGAGAAAGAAATAAAAAATGAAATGTATTTAACTGCATACAACCATAATTCTGGATTGGTGAAACATTTTCCTTAAAAAAGTGTCTGGAACATTCTTAAGAAAATCATTATTAATTATACCATAAGCAATAACCTTTTTTTCTCAAAATAACTTCTAGTTAAATTATATGTTTAACTTTGGCGTGGCTAAAAAAATGTTTAAGAAAAATAACAGATAATAAAGAAAACGATTAGGAAAAAATATAGGTCGTTAACAGGGAACTTCAAATTTGCAGAGCCATTAAAAAGTTGTAACTTTTCACAATTTAATGATCCGTATTCTCGTAAATAAGAAAAGTTTTTTCTTATCAATTTGTTATCATTATTGAGGAATATTTCAAGTAAGTAAACATTTTTTATATTATCAAAGGCTTGTTGTCGTTATGTGATTTCAGACAGTTTTGCGACATCATTCATTAAAACGAAATTTCTATATTAAAAATTTTTTGTGTGTATTTCAACTTATAGCAATAATTTACTTTTCCGTTGTTAGAACTTAAATATATTGTATTACATTATATGGAATAGAAAAAGAATTATAAAAAAAATCAAAAACTTATTCGTTTTGGAGTCACTTTCATAAAAAAAAAACATGTTAAAAAAACAGTTTGTATGCCTTTGTGAGTGTTTTCGTCTCACGAAGACAAAAGAATGCGAGACCCAAATAAAACTAAATATAGCACAAAAATAATCTGGTTAAATCTACCCACCCTCTCAAATTAAGGTGTCCAAGGTGAAATAAAAATAGTATTAAACGGACACAAAAACCAAATCAGCTTTGTTATTAAATTTATTATAATAATAATTTATTAGAACAAGATGTTAATTAAAACAGATTGTGTTAGTCATGAACGTGCGTTACCGGATTTTTTGGGGGCTCAAATATTAGAAAAATCTTATGAAACAAACGCGATTACCGAACCGAACAAAATTTGGTATATAAATTAATTTTGACAAGGTCTTAATTCGAACAGGTTGCGTGGGTCATGAGCTTAAGTTATTAAGTTTTTAAAAGGGTTAAATATAAAGAAAAACATTTTTGAAAAACCCGATAACCGAATGTAGGCAAATTTCATAAAGATTCATTATGACAAGGTCTCAATTTTAACAGATTGTGTGGTTCATGAACCTACGCTAAAGAAGTTTTTTTAAGGGGAAAATGAATATTTTATGAAAAAATAACAATGTAACAAAAACCGTAATTGGCCTAATAATTCCAACGGATTGTGGGTGTCATTGGCGTACGTTATAATGCTTTCAATCGTAAAAAGAATATTAAAAAAGCATAACAACCAAATCAAACCAAATTTGATGCAATAGTTAATTAAAGTAAGGTCTCAATTCTAAAATTTCGTATGGGTTTTTGCGTACATTAACAGTTTTTTAAGGGGTTATAATATACAGTCAGGCCGCAAAACAAAAATTGTTTTTACGATTTTTTCCTAAGAAGATCTTTTAATTTATTAACGTAAACAATTGTACACAAATAGTTGTAACCAATGAGCTGACATCATAGGTAGAGAAAGCATTTCATTCATAAACGCAATCGAGATCTGCGCCCAACATGGTTTGTGTTTATTATTGGCGATAGAATGGTACAATCATAGTTTATACTTACTTGTAAAATGATAATCTAGGAATCATATCCGTCACTTGACACACTTGGCACTACCTTACCATTTTAATTTATTAAACGTACTTACACAAAACTAAAATTTAAACAATTGTCACAAAAATATCCCAAAAAACAAAAAGAAACATTTTTACTAAAACGCCATATTGAACGTGTCATCTGTCGAGCGAAGCCGAAGGTGGCTGAAGTACAACGACTATTAGTGGTTGGCCGAAGTACGCCTTTACAAAAAATGCACTGTTGTCACGTTGTCGCGCCTTTATTAATAGCTGTCCAAAAACAAAATAGTATTTTCGACATCATTACTTTTCTGTGTAATACTTTATAGTAATAAATATAACAAATATTATTCACAATTTAAAATACAATAGTAGAGCCTAATTTGATGTAATTTTAAGAATAAATGCAGTAAAATTTAATCATAATATACTATCAAGTAAATGAAACCGAGAGATACTTGGCAGCCACGCTTTACGACAAAATAGTATGTGTAGTAATTATTTTCACAAGTTTTGGTGGATTTTATTGTTTAAGTACAGAGGTTTCATTCATCGGCAGAACCTTAGAATGTGCGTTTATGATACCACGCTTATGCCAAATCGATGCTTTCTCCAGTTAACCTAACAGCTCATTGGTTGTAACTTTTAAGTGTATTTCAATATTTTTTATTGGTAAAATTATTTATTTGGAAAGCTGCTAGAGCCAATCTCCGAAAGCACCTCTAAAAAAAGGCGTCTTGCGGTAAGCACGATATCTCTGGACTGAATTATCCAAAATGAAAAAACCATAAATATTAAGTTAAAATAGTGTATTATCAAGTGATTGATCAAAGAAATAATTTTTGCAAAAGCAGCTGGTTCTCAAAACCAAAAAAATATATTTTTTGACAAAAATTTAGGCCTTAAATTGTTTATAAAATCAAAAATATTTAACGGTGAGAAAAAACGTTTGACTAGTTATTAAAAAATAGGCCTAAAAAACTTGTGTTAAAATTGAGGCAGATCGGTTAAGCTATTTCCGAAAAATCTTGCTCACCGACTTTAAAAGTGCGTTTAAAGTTTCAAAAATACATTACATGAAGTAGCAGTTTATGTGCGTGTAATTTCGAGAATTTTCATCGGATTGGCTTGAAATTTTCTGTATGTGTACTTAAATGTATTTATTTTACGAAAATAAAATAAGGAAAAAAACAAATTATTGAAAATTGTACCTGTATTAGTGATGATGCGAATATTTTGCGAATATAAATGTCAAAAAATAAAAAAAACAATTTAAAGATGATAGTAGGTTAATAAAATCAAAATCCATTCATTTTTTATTTTTAATTTATTACAAGAAAAAGTTACTTTACCTCGTAATCACATTATTAGTTTTCACTTTATCATTTGGTATTATTCATTTATTTACTTTACTGGCAATAGAGCTTAACAATTAAATTTTTACTGAAACTTATAAAACAAAAATATACAGGGTGATTCATGAAGAAATGTCAATACTTCAGGTACATAGTCAGGGTCCAAAAACAAACATAAGAGTCTATACAAATATGGGCCCGCAAGGCCTTTGTTGCCGAGATACAGGGTTTCACCACAGAGCTGACATGTGCTTAGAAGTAAATGGTGTAATTTTTAAAAATTATAAAACCTAGCTGATGTTTTACCGAACAAAATTTATATAAGAATAATACTTTTATTGAAAATTAAAATACATATTGTTTAATTATAAATTTTGTTTTATTTTATTTTAAATTTTGCTATAATAAAATCAGATGCGTCGTGTTTTTTTTTTAATCCAAATATCTCAAAAACGGTTGCTCATATCAACTTTTAACAAGTATACCTTTTTGACGTAGAAATGACAAAACAAATATTTAATTTACTTAAAAATATAATACAGGACCGTACCAAAAGTTGTGGGGTGGCTCCCCCTATAAGTAAGAGCCGTAATAAGTTTAGATTCGAATCCGTCATACCAAAAACCCCCGGATATCAATTTTACTCCAATATTTACATTATCATAGATTTTATTGAAAAAATAGAAAATTTAAATAAAAATTTTAACACCCTGTATTTTGAAAACGAAGGCCTTGCGGACCCATATTTGAATAAGCTTTTATGTTTATTTTTGGACCCTGACTACGTACCTGAAGTATTGACATTTCCTCATGAATCACCCTGTGTAATGCAATGTAAACAAACAAATACAAATTCTTCTATGAAATTTGGACAAAAACTGAATATTCGCATTCGCGAATGTCGGTAGGTGATATTCGCATTCGCATTCGCAAATGTTTAAAAAATTACATTTGTTACATCACTAACCCGTATCTGTAATTACATACCATACTATTACTCAGAGCACCGGCGATAGAGGTTGCTCTGAGTCGCAGTATAGATTGTAGTAACGAATACGAGCGAATTTTCACTTCATAATATACTACAGCCCAGAGCGGGGCTTAAAAATATTATATAAAATGCTGTAAATCATGTTGTATCACTATGAAAATGTGTTGAAATTCTTTGGATGGGTACTTACAAAGGTATTTAAATGGGGGTTTTATTGCCTGCATAAAATCCTTAGACAGATTTATTTTGTTTAAGGTTTTGAACTATTATAAATTATTGTATTGATACAATACCTGCTTTAACCTTACTCCCTTATAACCTTATAATAACAAAAAGCATAAGCATAATAACGTCTTGACAGATAAGTACTACATCACGAGGAAGTTATTTCAGAGGTACGTAGAGGGAAGTATTGTCAGAGTTCTCAAATGTAGGTTGTATCACAGTTGTATATTTTAAATTCTTAGAATTAAAGTGGAAATCAAACTAGTTTATTTAGTATTTAATTTTTCTAATTATAACAAAAAAACACTTTTTAGAAATACTTAATATACTCATTATGTCGTGCTTAAAATAAAAGAAAATAACCTCATATAAATAAAACAACATTAAGCTTTAAAAAATGGGCATAGTTGATATAAAATAAAATTATGAAGATAAAACAGAATAAAATAAAATACCTATACATTAGTGAGATTTAGCACTACGTCTATTAACAAGGGCCGCTTCACTTAAGAATCTTGAGGCTTTGCGTTTCCTATTAAGATTTTCATTTTTGGCGGGCCTTCCAGCCTGAATTCTTTCTGAACCAGACGTGAGGCCAGGTCTTTGTGTGCGCCTACTAATTGATGTCGATTAAACGTAATTTTTTTTTCCACGCCGAATATTTTCTATTTTAGCAAATGCATGTAATAGTTCTGTAGGAGTTTTAATTTTTTCAAGACATTTATTTAGTCGAACTATAATGTTTGTTGAGTCTGGTAATATGTTATTTTTAACAATTTCAATAATATTTGAAAAATTTTGGCTACGTGGGTATAATAATTATTAAAAATAATGTCATAATAGAAATACATTATGAAGTATGACCGATCAATTTGGCAACAAAACAGTTTAACAAAGATAAATATCAATAACTACGGCGTTGTGAATTACTCAAATCAATATTATATATTTTTTATTTTAGTTATGATAACAATGGTACCATAAAAAAGTTTTTAAAACAATAAATAATAATATTATTAAGAGTTCATAATAATCCAACACATTTTCACACTATTAAAACATGCATACATAGCATTTTACAAAACATTTTTAACCGCCCGCGCCGCTCTGGGCCGTAGTATATTATGAAGCGAAAATTTGCGCGTATTGGTCACTACAATCTATACTGCGATTCAGAGCAACCTCTGTCGCCGTTGCTCTGAGTAATAGTATAGTATGTAATTACGCAACCCGTATATAACCCCTTAAGGGGTCTTCTGACATGTCATTTCATCAAAAGTTAATTTTTTAGATATTTTTACCAATGTCTTTTTAGGTGTTATTTTAACAAATTTCATTTTTTTAACACATATCACTTTTACGAGGTATTATCCCGCATCATTTGTTTATCGACTTGTTAACTTTTTTTAACACTTGTTAGGATCAAGAAAACTTAACCAAAAACTCTCATGTTTGCCAAAATACTATTTTTAATGGATACTAGTCAAGATTCATAAGAATCTCATTTTTCTTTAAGAAAGCTTTGACTACAGTTTTTCTCAAGTAATACTTATATGATCCCTTTTTAACTGCAGATTACAGCCTACAAATATTGTACGCTAATTTGGGAACACACTGTATGCGGTGCTCTATGCGAAAAAAGCACAAATAGCTTTTTATCAACTGTATTTCGAAACTTTTAACTAGATACCCCTAGATGCTTTTATCGATAAAAGTAAAACACTGTCCCTCGAAATCAGTCTGCTAACGACTTTAACGATTTTGAATAATCATGAAGCTAGTGCAACTTTGATGCTATCTATGTATAATTAAACAAAGTTTCGTTGCCATTATCTGGGAATGATTAGCCTGGCTTTTAATAAAATATATCCATATACACACATTCTACATTAACTCCCAACTGCAGACCGCTGCGAGCTGACAGTATCGAGTGCATCTACAAAATGCATTACTGCCGAGGGCTGAGAGGAAGTGCTTCTACAGGGGTGATTTGTAAATTTTTAAAATTCTTTTATTATATTCGACTTTTGCTTTGGCAACTTTACGATAAATTTGGTAAATATTTTTTTTTATACGAAACAAAATAATAAACATGCAAAATAAAGAATCATACCGGGTGGTGCGTCGCCGAGCGGAACATAGGAAATCCCATGTAAATTTTAAAAGGGGTTAATTATTGGCTCCTCTATACATTTTACAGAAAAAATGTAGGATAACTTTTTAAAGAGACTAATCTGACAAACCCTCGTGCCAAGTTTCAAAAAATTTTAATAAGCGAATCTTGAATTATTCAATTAAATGTAATTGCAAAATTACCAACAAATAATTCTTTAAGGCTTTGTCAAATCTGACGTACAGCCGAATAGAAGGAATGTTTCTTTTTTCGTTTCATTAATCTCACAACCATTACATTTAAAGTAAAAGACACGTTAACATTATTTTTTATCAAACCTTTTATTTAATGTAACAATTAAGTTTAACTAGTAACAATTATTACTATCGATCATTAAAAAAATATTTTATCATAATAGAATTTAATTAAACCAATAGCAGTATCTGAAATATTTTAAATTTAATTTCCCATCAAGCCTATCTGGTCCATTTCAACCATTAAACGTATTGTCAGTAAATTCAAGTCCAAAGCCATCGCAATAAATAATTGTAAATGTTTAACTTAGAAGATCGAAAATAGATCCGAACAAAGAGAGAACTGCACTCTTTATATTTTACTAGGTCTGGAAAAATAAAATGAAATAAAATACAATAACTTTTTTAAAAATAATAGAGAATTACATAAAAACATTAATTAATCAAATGTTTAAACAACCCCCCATTAACAGCTAAACAGTATACCAACCGATTATAAAATTCATTTCTAACGTTGCTAAGTCGATATTGCGAAATTTTATTACATTCTAACGAAATAGCGTTTTGTAGCTGGTTTAGATTCTCAAATTTTATACTTTTATAAATGATACTTTTAAAGTGACTCCACAGAAACAAGTCATTCGGTGAAAGATCAGGTGACCTGGCTGGCCAAAATATCCGGTACCGTAGACCAATAATATTTCCGTTAAAAGCATTTTCCAGGTACTCTCTAACCATAAGGGCATTATGAGCAGGGCAACCATTCAACTGGTACCAGATCATTTGATCTCCCCGAACAACTTCTTCCAAGGCAGATCCAATTTGATTTGTTTTTTGGGGATATTGTGTCCGAGTATGAACAAAGCGATGTTCATTTTCTTGGCGCCAATACCGGCAATTCTGAACATTTGGTTCATTGTTGAGGGTGAATGTACCTTCATCGGTAAAACAAATATTTCTTAAAAAATTGCTATCGTTATTTGCTCTTTCCATCATTTCAAAACAAAATGCCATTCTTCGCTCTTTATTTCTCTCCTGCAGCTCTTGATGTTTTTCAAATTTATACGAATAATATTTTTTTTTAAGTGCGCAATACCGTTGTATGATGTTTATTTACCCCTTGCCCAAAAACCCTTGTTTTGTTTTCCTCCACACTCAGTAGAATATTAAGATCTCTGTTCTCTCTTTCTTCGGCTCTATTTTCGATATCCTGAGTTGAACATTTACAACTATTTATTACGTACCTTTGGACTCGAACTTACTGACAATACGTTTAATAGTTGAAATGGACGTAATGGGCTTGGTGGGGAAATAAACTGAAAACATTTTAGAGACTGCTCTAAAACTATTTCCCTCATAATGCCACTTAATTATGGATACTTTTTCGACGATTGAATAATTCATATTTTTTTCAAATACTGCCTGTCGCTGATTTATTGACACTTTTCCTCATGTTAGGGACAATATTCATTTTACTGGTGCCTGTTTGGTTTTACCCGAACCGAAAATTTGGTAATTTTGCAATAATATTTAATTGAAAAATTTAAGATTCGCTTATTAAATTTTTTTGAAACTTGGCACAAGGGTTGGTGCCAAGTTTCAAAAACGATAATAATTGGCACAGACGATTATATCCATAGCAACAGCAGGTTTCCCTGGGAATGTCTCCCACAACTCTTGCAATTGTTAATTCCATTTAAAAAAGGGCCGTTTGCCTTATTAACAGTCCGATTAACCCACCTATTCTTATTTTATAGGTCGTGAAAATACCTGTTGAGTAACACGAACTGCCACTTTCACCCATCCCTGCACAATCCAACTAAAAAGAGCTCTGAACTTCTTTTTTTGTTCATTTCTTCAACCCTTAAGCATTTAGCACCTTCTGTGTGCAGAGATCTTCCTTTTTCCTTTAAATCTCCAAATATTTGGGTCATATGTGAATAAACCTCGTCTGGCTTTAATTAAACACCCACGGTACGTTAGTATTTAGGCTTAAAGCCTTCCTGGACTGTTCCAAAATTTAAAAAAAACCGTTGTATTAATGTATATTCAAAAAAAAATTAAAAAACTTGTTTTTACAAAACTTTTCTCTCTAAGACGAAGTACATCCTTAAACAAGATGCTGTGACTAAAGTCTAACCAAAAACACAAAAAAAGCCAACTTTCTTCTTCTTGCTTCCTTCACTTGATATTTTTATGAAAATAAAGAAGATGGAAAACAAAGCAAGTTTAGTTTTTATCCAAAACAAAGGAAAAAGAGAAAAAATTGGTAAAAACTCACAAAAAAAAACTACTAACCTCCATTTCATTTTGAAGTGTTTTTTTTTAATATGATAACCAATTTTAAATACATACTTTAGAAAAGTCAAACAGATTAAAGTATTTTATCTATCTGCTCAAGCGCACTTTTTGGTTTTCAGAAATTGCTGCAATTTTTCTTTTATGCGAGAAGAATATGGCAGGCAATATTTTTCTTGTAGCAACCCGGCTATTTTGGTAATACTTTTAGTGATTTTTAAAGTACCAAACCTAAAATATTTTGACACTGTGCATTTAACGTAGAAGAGCGTCAAGCGTTGGTTAATAATTATTTTTAACAGACACGGGTATTAATATTAATCGAGCGTATTAACTGTTCAGATCATTAATTGCCAGTTAATGCCCAAGTTACTTACAATGTTCTTTCGGCAATCGTTTTGTTAATTATTCGCGAAAGTCATAATTTTTTTGGGATTCATTTCGATTTCAGTGAACGTACTTGAAAAATGTTTTAATTTTTGGTATTCGAATGAAAAGGGTATAAATAGACTAGATGTTTGTTTTGTGTATTTTTAGTTGCCTTTACTATAATCATGAATTAATAGAATATTATGCATTAATGGGGCTATTATTATATAATTTCGTATACGTTAATAATACTCATAATCATTAATAAACGATCGCCGAAAACATATAATTATAAATTATAATTTAACAATTCAAGTTGTTTACAAATGTCAGTAAGTAAACCTTATTGTCAAAATAAATTGCAGCAACAAAATGCAAATTTTAAATAAAATTGCATGCAAGAAAAATTGCAGCATTTCACGCAAAAATATTTTAAACCGTAAAACACCTTTAGCAAACTCAATGGGTGCACCTCGTAGAGGCATGTGCAGATCAAAGATAATACAAGCCCCAGAGTGACGCTATCGAGGTCTTTTTGAAAAATTTTATGGGCAATTAAGTCGATACCATGCTTGCAATTATGCACAACAACGTGTGGTGCGATACTTTTAGGAGATACGAACCGAGTGTTTTGTGGATCAATTTGTATTTTTGCCTGCAGTAAGGCGATGACACTACAGGTGGAAAATGTAAATAGGCATTCAAGGTGTGACGACTGTTATGACTTTTTTTTATTATACATGCGTTATAATTATTGTTGTTTAAACAGACAAACTCCACACAACAAACACAGGTTAATTCAAAAAATATATAGAATTGCTAAATAGAAGATTCTTTAGCCAAAAATAAGACTATAATGTTATATGAACAAAACTTTAAAGCGGTCCCCCATTTTTAAGATGAGACTAGTGGCAATTTTATGAATTTTTTTTGGTTGTTGAAAGTTGCCTGGAAACAAGAAAGGTGTTTTAAAAATAAATTACATTACTTTGGACGTACCATTTAACTCGCCTGCAGACAAATTCAGGTCATAAAAGAGAAATATTAAAGTCGCCTTTAAAGAAAAGGGCAGCATAGCAAAATAAAGATCGGGCATATCCAAATTGCGGCCCAAACAGGCAGGTATAAACCTTTTCCCAGTTTATGTGTGGCAAAATCGCGGTCCAAAAATTCTTGGAATAGATTTAATTTGATAAAGCCATGGCAGAATTGCGGCCTAAACGGAAAAGTTTACTGTTCCTACTTTTAGTGATTTATCACGTCTAAAATATAATTAGGGATAATAAAAAGCCGCTTTAACTAACCAGAACTAACCCTGACCAACCAGAACTAAGGTCTTTTGATTTAAAAATACGGGGAAAATCCCAATTCTAAAAATTTTCCTTTCACACCCTGTATCTTAAAAATGGGGGCCGTTTCAAAGCTACGTTTATATAGCATTATAGTTTTATTTCTGGCCAAGGAATCTCCCATTAAGCGGAAAATGCATGTACCAAATTTTATGACAGAATCCCAATGTCAAACTAGGTCGATTTGTTCAACGTTTTTAATGAAATTGATTCCTTTTGCCAGTAGGACGCGTCAAAAATTTTAAGAATTTTCGACTTTTATTAATTATCTAAAAATATGCTATCTGATTCTAATTTTTCTTTTTTGTATATAGCCAGACACTAATATGGTAATCTTTAGTGGTATAAGGACTGGCTATAAAGTGTTGTTTACAAAAGTGACTTCAGCAATAAATATTGCTTTTGGGAGAACAAATATTTTAAACTTCCTGCTAACATCAGTTTACTGTAATAATGAGAAAATAAGTAGATACTAAGTATAAAAATTGAAAACTGTTACTACAAAGAGTGTCCATTTTTATCGACTGGCTATGTAGTTTGTTTTTTAAATTTAAAAGAAAATTGGGCCACTTTCACCCGTGGTTTATTTAAACAGCAAAGTGGTACTAGAGAATACAGATCTATTCTAAAAAAGTACTTTAAAATGTCTAATGTCAAATTTGTTATATTTTTGTGAACAAAATTAAATTAATTTTTAGCATATAATCAAGTTAAATGGGATTTTAATAAAATACAGTTTGTTTTACTCGAATTATTTTGTTTAAATTTTTTTGATCCTAAATTACTGACGAAACTTATCTAAAAAGAATAAAAAATAAAGTAAACCAATTATTTAAAATCTCTGAACTCACATTCTTTTACCCAAAAGGGAAACAGGACTAATCGGAGCTAACCTTATTAACGATTCAGATAATAGCAATGTAATAAACTAGACAGATTTACCAAAAGATTGGCTTTATTAAACAGAAAATACTGACAACAGTAAATTAATAATGACAACTATGAATTGACAATGACAACTATAGAGTGGTGGAGAATTAAGGTGAACAATGTATATAAATTCATGAATTACAGGTTAAATAATTATCACATTCTTCCCTCCCATTAAAATGTTTCAAATCTATAAAAGTCATTTAAATATTTCGGAGACCTTCTGATTCTTCTTGACTCTTTTTCGGACCCGTTTGTCTCTTCAGTTTCACTTATCTCATTTTGAGTAGTAGCAGTATCAGAACCTAATTGAAGCCACGAACAATGTTCTTTCGAACTTTGGCTAGGATTATTCAAAGTACTATTACCTTGTACAGTTGAAGCGCTTTCATCTTCGTCAGTTATTCCTGCGGGTGCTAGGTGTCTATTTGATACTGAGTTTCTCTTCCGTCCGGTAATCTTACAAAAGAATAATCAGGATTAGATTCTAAGAGGTCTACTTCTTTAACAAGTGGTTCATATTTATTAGAACGAGCATGTTTCATCATTAACACTTTACCAGGAATAGTTAACCAAGTTGGCATGGAGTATCCATTTGTTGATTTTCTTTTATGATTGAACATTCTTTCATGTGGAGTAGCGTTTATGACAGTGCAGAGTAATGATCCTATTGAATGAAGAGCTTCTTGCAAAACCAATTCCCAATTACTAATTTCTAAATTTTTGGATTTGAGTGCTAACTGAATCGTTTTCCAAATTGTTCCATTTTCACGTTTGATTTGTCCATTTCCTTGAGGGTTATATGCTGTTGTTCTGCTAGTGGATACACCTTTTGACTGCAAAAACTGTTTTAAGTCTAAAGACATAAATGATGATCCTCTATTAGAATGAATATAACAGGGCATTCCAAAAATGGAAAATAAATTTGTTAAATGTTTGATCACAGTTGAAGAAGATAAATCAGCACAGAGAAAAGCAAATGGAAATCTCGAATATTCATCTATTACGGTGAGGAGATATTTATTGTGACTTGTAAAAGGTAGTGGTCCCTTAAAATCTAGGGATAAACGTTCAAACGGAGCTGCAGCTTTAATTAGTGTACTAGAGTTTTTATAGATGCGTGGTTTAATAGATGCACATATAGGACAGGATGCTATCATAGTTTTAACTTCTTCTACAGAGTAAGGCAGGTTTTTATCACGAATCCAATGTACCATCCTCGTTACACCTGGAACCAAAGTTCAGCATGAAGTTTTTTAATTTCTGTAGATCAGGAGTTAAATTGGCACAAATACGAGATAATGCGTCTGCAACATTGTTCTCTTTTCCTGGTCGATAGATAATATCAAATTTGTAAGGTGCAAGTTCCAATCGCCAGCATTCTACTTTATCATTTTTGATTTTTCCTGTATGTTTGTAGTTGAAAATAATGAAACTGACTTATGATCTGTAAGAATTTTGAAGGAACATCCAATCAAATAATGCCTCCATTTTCGAAGAGATTCTACTATGGCATAGGCCTCCTTTTCTATAGCTGAATGACGATGTTCACTTTCTGAAAGGGTTCTTGAAAAGAATGCTACTGGCGACCCATCTTGTGAGAGTGTTGCACCTATCACATAATCTGATGCATCAGTTTCAATAGTAAAAGGTATCTTTTCATCTATTGCAGTTACTACCGATTTAGCTATATCAGCTTTAATGTTTTCAAATGCTCTTAATGCTTCTGTTGAAATTGGGAATGACTTAATTTGCATTAAAGGTTGAATTTTCTTCGAAAATTTTGATATCCATTTAGCATAATGTTTGACCCTATGATACTTTTAAGAGTGCCTGATTCTCAGGTGGTGATAATTCTAAGAGAGGACCAAGTCTATCAGAATCTGGTCTAATTTTCTTATTTTTAATAGTGTAACCAAGAAGATTAATTTTTTTAAAGCAAATTTAGATTTTTCATAATTTAAGGTTAGATTATATTTTCTTGCAACTTCAAGAAATCTCTGAAGATTTAAATCGTGTTAAAATTTATCTTTTCCACATATTGTTACGTCGTCTAAATATGCAAATGTAGCTAGTAATTTTTCATGTCTTATAATATTATAAATTACTCTTTGGAAACCAGCAACACCATTTGTTACTCCCAAAGGAATTCTTGTAAATTGATATAAATTAGGGCAAGCTTCAAATGCTGTATATGGCTTTTCATGTTTTGCAATAGGTATTTGATGATAAGCATTTTTTAGATCTATGGTACTAAATATTTCATACTTAGATACATTTGCAATAACATCTTCTAAATTAGGTAAAGGGTAAGCATCCAGTCTGGTGAATCGATTGATAGTTTGAGCATAATTAATAACCATTCGTTTCGTATGATTTGTACTTGACGTTACTAGAGTTTGAGCTCTCCATGGAGAATTACTCTTTTCAATTATTCCTTCGGTGAGTAATTTTTGCACTTCTTCTTTAATGAACTTTTTGTCAGCTACAGAATGTTTTCTAGATTTTACAGCTATAGGTCTACAATTTTCTGTTAAATTTTCAAATAAAGTAACAGGTGGAATAGAAGCTTCAGCAATTGCACCCAGGCTTCCACCGAAAGATACTTAAACTTTTGAGTGCTGTTTTAGAATGTCATGACCAAGAATACCATCTGAGCAAAGATCTTTCATATTTAACAGTTTAACGTTCTTATATAAGTTATTTTTCAGACAAAGAGTAACCCTACAATTTCCTTCTACTTTTGATACAAGAGACATTGATGCCATGTTTACTCGTTCACTGGAAGACTCTGAATGTATTTTATGCTTGACAACAAATTTACTGCTGATAAAACTTGACGTTCTTCCAGTATCTAGTAATGCTTGAGCAATGTTCCCATTTACTTAAATAGATATAGTTGTTTTATTTAATCCTGTTTCTAAAGTAGCACATCTTATACCAGCTAACGTTTCAGTAGCTGCAGCGGTATGGTTATTTGATAATTTCTTTTCTCGACAAACTTTAGCAAAATGTCTTTTTTTTGTACAGTTTCTACAAATGACGTCAGCTGCTGGGCATAGATATCTAGGATGTCTTTTATCTCCACAGAAAAAACATTTCTGAAGTTTTGAAAGGGCTGCTAATACATTATCTTCCTAGGAAAGCGATTCATTTTGATTAGAATTATTATTAGTAACAGTTACATGGTTTATTAAGTTTTGAGAAGTAGAAAAATCCTGAGAATGTAGTTGCGCCATTTCAAGTGCCTGAGCTTGTTTGTGGGCATCTTCCAATTCGAGGGTACTATGCGCAAGAAGTCGTTGGCGTATTACTGAAGAGGTCAAGCCAGATATAAAAGCATCCCTAATATAATCGTTCTTATTTTGTTCAGCGGTAACTTCTTTAAAATTACATTCTTTGCTCAGTAATTTTAGTGACTGTAAATATAGGTCTATAGATTCACCTGGCTGTTGACGCCGAGTAGCTAAACAATGTCGAGCATAAATTTCATTTTTAGTTTTATATAGATTTTATCAAGGATTGTTATAGTCATGTTATATTCTTCAAACTCATTAATTAGCACATAAACATTGGGAGATATATGATTTATTAGGAGTTGTAGCTTAACTTCATCTTTATTTTTAATTTGTTCCTTATTCATGTTGAGGAAGTTCTCGAAAGTCTTTTTCCAATGGATCCAATCCTCACTAGCAAAGTTTACTGTGGATTCGACGTTAAATATTTGTGTTTGGAAATATCGTTCCATACTTCTAGCTAAGTTATTTTTTTTCTGTTTAATAAATTGTAATAAACTAGACAGATTTACCAAAAGATTGGCTTTATTAAACAGAAAATACTGACAACAGTAAATTAATACTGACAACTATGAATTGACAATGACAACTATAAAGTGGTGTAGAATTAAGGTAAACAATGTATATAAATTCATAAAATACAGGTTAAATAATTATCACAAGCAACAACTTTCCAATTCGTTAATTAGTTAGGAACCTTTAGGGTCACAGAATGCGTTAGTATAAATAAGGTCAGATATAATGTACATTATTTTACACTTTTTTTACTTAACACTCTTATGGAAGATGTAGTTTAGGACTACGTAGATAGAAAAAGTGTAAAATAGTGCAAAATAGTGTAAAATATAGCTGAATAACAAACAGACCTACACAACAAGTAAGTTTTAGGTATGCCACGATGCCAAGACAGGTTATTTCTGGGAACCTAAGCCAGTAGAGTTTTTAAAATTAATGTACTGTCATACTTTAGAAAAAAAGATGTGTTGCAGTTCTGATGTCAAATAAAACTCATTTTGTTATTTTTATTCGCTGATTTCTTTGGATAAAATAAACATAACATTTTTTCCTTTCATAGAACATTGAAATGTGCAGAAGTTTAAGGTATACATAGTAGTCATAATATGCTTGTCTTTATGAGCTACACTTTGTAATATATGATGCAGTGGAATTTTAAAAAAGGAAATATGGCAATAAGTCACTAGTAATAATGACATAAAAAGTGGGACTTTCAGTGGCAAACAGCTGTATACTATCCATCAATAACAGTAGCGTAGCCGAAAATAGATATATATTTTCTTGTTAAATATACAGGGTATTTCCTAGGCAATTTAAAATATTTGAATGAATTTAAATGAATGATTTCTCCTAATCCTTGCCAATATACAGGTTGTAATTTTTTTGTACTTCTTTGTAATTATAAAAGGATTAAAATGATTTCATTTTCTGACAATTAAAATGTTAACAGTGTTTATTAGAGGGCATGTTTTAGTGAAACTATAGTTATTAAGGTATCAAGGGTATTATAAGGATAATAACGCTTGAGATCGATGGTGTGTTTCCCGAGGGCTTTTGGCCCGAGGGATATACGTTGACCGAAAGCGTTATTATCCTTAATACCCGTGGTGCCTTCAACGTTTAATGTCCGACTAAATATTCTTTATATGAGAAAAATTTGAATGAATTTTGAATGTATTAGTTTAAACCAAATCAAGTACTAGCATTTACCTGAAAAAATTGTCGAAACGTAATTGTGGTAACCATGGTTGTAAGTTATTTGTCAGCACATAAAAAATAATTTTGCGATTGAGGCATAAAAATATCCGAAGTAGTGGAAAATACACATCTCCCCCAAGATATTTAAGTGAAAGCTGCTAAAGCTGAGCATGCGCTTGTGCCAGAAAAAACTAGGCGGATTTACGAGAAAGAATATTTCCATTTTGAGGCCTGGCTGACGGAACAGTGCGTGGACTGTGTGGACAAAACCGTTTTGATGGCTTATTTTCAAGATTTGTCAGAGTCATATTCTTCAAATTCCCTTTGGACAAAGTTTTCAATGTTACGTAAAGAATTAATAGTTCATAAGAAGATAAGAATTAATGAAAAGTTGATTTCTCTGCAACAGTTCCTAAAGCAACTTGGGAGAAATTATCAGCCTAAAAAATCGAAGTTTTTGACTCGCGAACAAGTTATAACTTTTTTGAAAGAAGCGTCGACTGAAAAATATTTGGCAAATAAAGTTGCATTAGTGATAGGTGTATTCGGAGCTTGTAGAAGAGACGAGCTTGTGAAAATAAAGTTTTTCGAAGTGCGAGATATGGGTCAGCATATATTTATTGACATTCCACAAAGTAAAAATGGGCAAGCAAGGAGCTTTTTGGTTATTGAGGACAGTGAAATGTGCGCAACAAAGTTAATTCGGGACTATGTGTCTTTGCGACCTAAAAGTGCACCTATTGATAGGTTTTTTTTTGTGCTATCGTGATGAACGATGTACTGTGCAGCCTATAGGCAAAAATACATTTGAAAATATACCCTTTAAGATTGCTACATATTTGGGTTTACCTTAGGCTAAGGCGTACACAGGTCATTGTTTAAGACGTACAGCGGCAACAATTCATTCTGATGCGGGAGGTAGTTCCGAGAGCCTAATGAGGTTAGGAGGCTGGAAAAGTTCTTCGGTAGCACGAGGGTACGTGGATAATAGTGAAAGCTCCAAATTGGCTAATGCTTCTCTTGTAGTTGGAAAAAGTATTACTTCAAGTAACACAGCAACTGCGGTGGGGTATGGAAATGTGGAATTTTCCGGTCAGTTTGAAAATTGTACGTTTTACTTAAAAAGATAATTTTTATTATGATAAGTATATTGTGTAAGTATGTGTGTATTTTCGTAATAAAAGCTTAAATGAAGATAATTTATTGTTTATTTATTGGTAAATTTGTAGGCCCTAGGGCGTTTTTTTTTAATAACGCCCTGGGGTAATATTTCGTATTTAACTGACTTGGACATAATATTATTATTAGTCAAATAATATACCAGTCGGACATTAAAAATATAATAGCTTTACCAGGGGGGCACTAGTCTATAATATTTTTAAAAATATAGCACTCCTCTAATGTTTTTAATTTAGTGAGTATTTTTTGTAATTCCTATTTTATACCTTAAATAAAATGTTTTTTAGTATTTTTTTGATTGCAGGTAAGTTTACGAGAAAAATGTGTTTTATTAATTTTTGTAAATTAAATTTACTGTAGAATGTATAAGATGACGCCTTTTTAATGGATTTTTACAATATTGGAAAAACTACAAGAGATGGAACAAATATGTTGCTACATTCTTGAGTTAGATTTTCAAAACAACTGCAACGGTAAAAACAAATCGCGGCTAACTTAATTATTTGTTGTTAGTACAGAAGGTATAATGCAAAGTTGCTTTTTTAAATGGGAGACACTGTATATTATTGTACTATTAGTTTTAAAATAAAATTAGCCTATTATTGATACTACACACATTATGTTTATTTTTAGAAAATAAATTATATTTGGAAAAAACGAAATTTATGAAGAAAAGACATCAAAAACCTAAATATAGTATTTAAATTTTGCACTCCTCGTAAAAAAAATAATTATTTATTTGTTTTTTTTTTAATATTTATTATACTTTTTATTATTTTATTATTTTTTTATGTATTTATTTATTTTTAACTATTTTTTCAAGATACATAGGCAACTAGGTTTTTATCTAGTATTTCAAGAAGAATTCGTAAAATGTTAAAACTAAATGGATTGCTGAAAATGGCCGCTAATAGACATGTTGCAAGCTTCTACTTCTGTAGTCTTTTAATAATCGTAAAATATATATGATATGAGTTTTTTTTTAATATGCTCTATAGCATCATTTTTAATACATATTTATTATAATGGTGTTTTTCTCCTAAACTAAGTTGCAAGTTAAAAATGGTAAAAGAGTAATTATATCAGATATTAAATAGGGATTATAAATAAGATTTTTAAACTTTTTTTATTTACTACAATGCTAAAAAAGTCGAACACATGACCTCCAAAATCCAACAACATGAAATTATTTAGATGAAAAAAAATTATTTATTTTTTTACAATTTTTTTTCAGTGCATAAAACAATATGGTTTTTATTTTTTATCTCGTAAAAGAAGCAAAATACGACAAAAATTCAAAAAACAAAAAAGTTGTATTTTTAGTTGCTTTACCCTAAAAATGTCAAAATATAATTAAATTCAGTGGCGTACATATTTTTGTTAATAAATTTGGATAAGGTGTCCCCCTCACGCCAATGGACTTAATAATTTTAATCTAGTTAGGATCCCTTATTACAAGTATTTTACAAAAACCGTCATTTAAAAAAAATCTGACACTCTGTATCCTAACAATACATTTTTGGAGCTATTTTATAAATTCTTTTCATAAAATAACTTAAGATATTACCCTCTTAAATATTAACGCGTCAAGACTTAAAAAAATAATTTTTGGAACCTAAACAAGAACTTTTTTTTTTAAATCCATTTATTGTCATAGTCCTTTAAAAAAAGTTTTTATAGTAGGAACTATCATATTTGTGAATTTGGAATAATCTGCTGACCTCTTTGAATCAACTAAACATAATATTTTTGGGACATAGAAATGTGCAAGATATTAGGTCTTTCTAAGCAATACTTTGTAATATATGATGGTATGGTATTTACAAAAAGGAAATATGTCAATAAGTCAGTAGTAATTAAGACATAAAAATTAAAACTTTCAGTGGCAAACAGCTGTATACTATACATCAATGACAGTAGCGTAACTAAAAATAAATATACGTTTTCTCGTGAAATATTCGTCCCTTTAAATCAGAACTAGCTCATTCCTATTATTTTATTGCCGTTTTCTATGAAACCTCTGCCATGTAATTTGATGCTCTTGGCCAATGGTTTATTTATAATTTAAATTTTGAGTTTAATAATATTAATATAATTATTAAGACCTATTTTTACTTCTGCAATCAATTGAATACACTTTATTTACAAATCGCCAATAACCTTAAGTTTAAAAGAAATGGACATAAGCTAGTTTCAATTAAAAAGGACTTTATTTAATCATAGATGTTGACAAAGTTACTTGATTTATTTTAGCCCCACACGTTAACGGTAATTTGTATAGCTTGATCTGTGTAAAATAAATATAATCGGTACTTTGTTTAGCCCTGCGATATTGCCATTATTTTTTAAACTGTATAGAACTATTCAGTAAAATAATGCTTCAATAGTTTTTCGGGTGCTTAGAAGTAAACAAATAAATTCTTGTGTTAAATAAATTATAAAAAATTGGCATGTCAAGTACTTTCTATATAAAAAAAGAACAATTAACATTTTTTTTTTTTTTTTAATCCGACTTGTTTTTACAGCGCAGTCATAATAAAAAAATGTCGTGAAAGGCAAAAATAAAGAATTTAATAGCTTTTTTACCTTTAAAAATTGAAAAAAATATTGGTTTTTATGTTTTTGGATAAACTTTCTATTTTATTTTTTTGATGTTATTGATATATATTTTTTAAATACATAAAAAAAAGAACAAATTTAAAAAAATATTAAAAAAGTTAGTTTTTCAACTAAAAAATCAACCTTGAAATTTCACAAAATCGGTCTCGCGACTAGATAGCGGCAAAAATATTGGATTTCATGTTTTTGGATAAAATTTCTATTTTATCTTTTTTAATGTTTTTGTTTATATTTTTTTTTAAAGTACATAAAAAAAACGACAATTTGAAAAAACTAACCACAACTAACCAAAACTCATTTGACATCATTTTTTTTTTAATTCTTTGTTTTTAAACGTAGATTGTGAAAAAACTAACAATAAGCTTGAAGACAATGAAAATAAAAGTTATTTAAGATTATTTGCAAAAATAACGATTTTCGAACTTTCAAAGTTGATTTTTTCATTGAAATATTAATTTTTTGATATTTTCGCTATCATCACCATAAATCCGCCGTAAAAACAAAGAATTAAAAAAAAATATGATAATCCATCATTTTATAAATTTTTATGGCCAAAAATAGACCCTACTAAATAATTACCAGAACTCTATACTATTTGGCAGTTCTGAATGACGGTAGTTCAGTTACGCCAATGAAGTTTATGCTATTTTTGGATTATTGGAACTATTTTTAATAGCTTGAAAAACGGGTAACTGCCACAGACTGCGTCTTAAGCAATAAAATTCCATATTGCCTTCCAAGTTTATTTTTGTATGGCTTTTATTTAGAGAATGGAAATCTATTATGTTTTCGGTGGTAATTTTTATACTCAATCCCATTTAGCCTGTTAGTGAAGCATGAAATAACCGGTAAGTTATAGGTATGTTTGTTATCCAGAAATAGTGTACACTATTTTACACTTTATTGTGAGTAAACCGTTTGTTATCGTCATTGTAATTATTCAGTATTAAAAAGCATGGATGGATAATAAACAACAGTATAAGTAATGAAGCAATGGAAAAACTAGTTATACTAATAGGTATCAAATTAAAACATCAATTTTCAGGAAAATAAAGCAAATAGTTTGTTTACTCTGATGTACCTACCTGGACGTATCAATAAAATGTAGTAGGCATGAATTATATGAAAGAAAAAAACCCAAATTTAAAGAACTTCTGCAGTATTAGTCATTTGAGCTATCTATGATGCTGCTTGTTTTTAAAGAAAATGAATAATGTGACTCTTGTTGGAGTGCCGAACATATTGTGTACAGGGTAATTATTTTTTTATATTTTTCATATGTCTATTTGATTTTGAA